>CM053789.1:159115776-159218276 GCA_028749045.1 Cupressus sempervirens
AGTCTTTTTCCAAGAGATAACACTGCACCACTAGTGCTCTTTCTGTCATCAATACTTCCTACCCAATCAACATCCTCAAATGCTTTCAAATCCAAATTGCATCCTTTTTGTACCATAATCCATAGTCTTTAGTACCCTTCAAATGCCTCATGATTCTTTTGTTTACCATCATATATTTTTCTTTGGAATTTGCTAAGAATCTTGCCATCATACCAACTGCTAATGAAATATCAGGCCTTATGTGCACTAGATATTTCAATTTTCCAATTATTGATCTATATGTGATCTAATCTACTTCTTTGGAATCATCATTTTTGGAAAGATTATGTCTAGTAGACATAGGTGTTCCAACTAGTCTTGAATCCTCCATTACAAAAAAAATTAGTATCTCCTTGATATATTTGGATTGAGTGATATAGATACCATCTTTCTTATGTTGAATCTATAATCCAATTGAAAATTTTATCTCTCAAAATATGGACATCTCAAATTTTTTACTCTTTTCTTTTGAAAAATCTTTGCACAAATCCTCATTTCTAGTGAATAAAGTGTCATCCACAAATATTTATGCCAACACAATTTTCTTCTCTAGTCCTTCTTTAATATATAGGCTGATGTTGTCATTTGTTCTTTAAAAACCAATCTTTATCAAGTAGTTATGAAGTCTTTCATACCAAGCTCTAGGAGCTTTCTTGAGACCAATGCTTTGTAAAATTTGTAGACAATATCCCTTTTGTTATGATTCACAAAGCTTTCAAGTTGTTCTATGTAGACTTCCTCTTCAAGCATACCATTCAAGAACACAAATTTCAGATCCATTTGATAAACTTTAAATCCTCTATGTGTAGCATAAGCAAGTAAAGTTCCAACACTTTCTAATCTTATAAGAGGAGAAAATATTTCACCATAATCAATACCTTCTTGAGAATAACCTTTGCATACTAACCTTTCTTTATTTCTAGAAACTTCTCCATCTTCATTCAGCTTATTTCTGAAAACCCACTTAGTGGCAATTAAATTTTTATCCTTGGGTCTAGGAACAAGAGTCCAAGTCTTATTCATCTCTATTTTTTCTATCTCTTCATTCATATCTTTAATCTAACTTTCAATATCCAAAACATCTTTTACTAATCTAAGTTCAAGTTCAGCAGGAAAATATGTACCTTTTAATTTGTTTCTTGTCATTGTTCCATCTGACTTATCTCCAATGATCTAATTAGGTGCATGGTGCCTTTTGACATACCTTTCTAAAATAGGTCTTTTTTATTTATAATTTGTTCCACTACCCTCTCCATGATCTTCTATATCAAGATCAATTCCCACTATCTGTGATCTAGTTCTTCAGACTTGGTTTACTCTCACTACAACTCGATAGCCCCTGATTGTGAGTTGGGTCTTTTAGAATATGACTGGGGTTGCATTGGTTGCAACTCGAGTGCTTCGAGAGATTTTGAGGACTTGGCAAGTGAGGCCTCCTAACTTTCAGTTAGATTTTTAAATGTATCAAGTTCATAGTAAATAAACCTTTTGTAATCATAAGGTTCTTTGTTGCTCTCTTCTTCACTCTTTCCTACAAACTCATCAGTTCTCACATGTGCACTTTCTATGATTTTTTGAGTGGATAAATTCAAACATTTATATGCTTTACTTATTTAGGAGTACCCTAGGAATATGGCTTCATCACTTTTGACATCAAATTTATCTTTCCTAGATTCCTGTAAGATATAATAGTTGCTACAAAATACTTTCAAGCAACTTACATTAGGTTTCTAGCCATACCATAGTTCATAAGGAGTTTGATTTGATTTATTCTTCAATTGTACTTAGTTCAAGATATGCACTGTAGTATTCATTGCTTCCTTCTAGTATTTGATTTCAACACTCTTTTCTATCATCAAAGTTCTTGCACAATCCATGATGGATCTATTCCTTCTTTCAACTATACAATTTTGTTCTAGTGTACCAAGGGCTGATACTTGTTTCTTAATTCCTCTTTCAATGTAGAATTCATTAAACTCATTGGAAATGAATTCACCACCTTTGTCTAAGCTCAAACACTTTAGCTTCTTTCCAGTTTCTTTCTCTACTCTAGCCAGATAGCACTTAAACTTTTGAAGATCTTCAAACTTATCTTTTAGATACATTACAATCATCATTCTAGAATAATCATCAACAAAAAGAATAAAATATTTATCTCTCCACTGTAACTCTCTATTCCAATAGGTCCGCATAAGTTCGTATGAAGTAGCTCCAAGATTTTTTCAAAATGATAGTTTTTTCTTTTGAAACTTGTCTCACCCATCTTAGCAATTTGAAAAAAAATTCATAGGCCCATATCAGGTTTCCTTAGGCTAGGAATACCTCTCACTCTTTTATTTATTCTTATCTTTATTAGATTATCAAAGTTTACATGACATAACTTTTTATGCCATAACCAACTTTCTTCCACTTGAGCAATGAAATATGAACTTTCACTGAGATCTAGATAGAATAGGTTACCTTTTGTTTATTTACTAGACCCTACTAGATTTCCTTTTCCATCTAACAACTTGGCCTTCTAATCATGAATTCTACCATGAATCCACTATTATTCAACTATGCCACACTCAGTAGATTATGCTTTAGTCCTACAACTCAACAAGTATTATCACATCTAAGTTCATTGGTTAATAAGATACAACCTTTTCCCTTTATGCAACATGGTTCATTCTTTCCAAATCTCACAATTCCACCATCATAATGTTCCATATGTTCAAACTTTGTTTTTCCACCAGTCATATTATGTGAGCAACCACTATCAATAATACTTGTATCATTTTTTATAGCATGAGAGATAATTGTTATTTTATCTCCTTCATCATCAAATTCATATTTTACAACAATGTAAACGATTTCATCATCTTCACCACTATCTGAATGTTTAGTCATAAAACAAGATTTCTTACCTTTGTCCTTATTGTCCTTGAAGTTCTTGAAATCTTTCTTGCCTTTGTATTTGTTGTTCTTCTTTTCATTTTTGTCTTCTCTATCTGGACATCTTGTAGCAATGTGTCCAACTTATTTAGAAGAGAAACAAATTGAAGGAATGTTTACCTTTGTACTTTCCTTTTCCTTTGGGATACCTTCTTGCAAGTAATGCTTCAATGCCTTCAAGATCATATTCAAAACTGTCTTCCTTTTTACTTTCATAATGTTTATTGTTTGATCTTTTAGCTTTCTTCTTGAGTGATACCTTGTCTTCTAATGTAGACTCAAGATTGCTAGAAGTGGGATTATAGTTATCATAGTTATCTAGTTCAAATGCAATCAATCTTCCAACTAGAGCATCCAAATTTATCTTTTTATTTGGATCACATCTCATCTCTTGAATAGAAGACACTCTGATTGCATAGATAGGAAGAAGGGTTCTAAGTACCTTGCTTTGATAACACTGGCACTAGCTTTGATTCTCTCAACATATTTTGTAATGTTTTCATCCTCTCTCATTTTCATCTAATCAAACTAACCTCTCAAGGCTTTTGCCTTGGTGATTTTCACATTATCATTACCTCCATAGATATCCTTCTATTTGGTCCACATGTCATGAGTAGTAGGACATGCTTTGACCTCATCAAATTCAACATAGTTAAGAGTTGATGCAATGTCAATAATCATGATGTTATGATTTTTATTTTCATCAATCCACTCCTTAGTCAATGTTCCAATAGGAGCCTTGTTTGCATTTTCCAAGTATTTCAAACCTTAATCACTGATGGTTTCCAAGAGAAACTTCATAAGTTCCTTCCATGCCTCAAAGTTATCTCTTTTCAACTTGGGAATCTCTCTTCTATAAGACATCCAGATCTTTAGCTTAGGTCCTTGAAACCTTCTCTACAAGAACCAAGGAGCTATGATACCATTTTTTGGAAATATATAGAGGAGTAACTAAGAGGAGAGGGGTGAATCAGCTACCAAAAAATAAATCCTATATCCCTTAGATTTCAACATAGAAGATAAACTTCACTAAAAATATTGATACTCTAAAAACACTCGGTTTACACTAGAAAAATTTATAACTTTCATTGAGATCATGAATTCTTCAATTATTGTTCCACACATTTAATCCTCAACTTGACCTTATATTTATATCTTACACATTATTATGTTGGCTAGAATACAACTTAGAATAATTAACATTAATCTCCTTAGTCAGCTAGAACCAACAAAAAAGTCTATTAAACTCAATATGACAAAACAATAAAATCCTTCATTAGCCTACCCTTCTTGGTAGATAGTAACTTAGAAATGATTCTCCTATGTTAACCAAGTGAACTCAGTTAACACTACATATTCACAAAGTTCCTTTAATAACTAAGTGAGCTCGGTTAACACTGGTTCCATCCAACTTTTCCTTCATTGACTGAGTGAGCTTGATTAACACTAATCTTCTTCAAAATTCTCTTTGACACAAGTGAACTCAGTAGTCATTTTCTTCTAAACTTGGTAAACATAGGAATTCTCAGCAGACACAAGAAACTATCTTCATCGCTTGAGTGAACTCGGCATACACTAACTGGCAATGATATGAAATTTTGTGTAACATCAAAGACAATACACAATTAACCAATTGTTTTCAGCAGAGCTTGCATGATGATATCACTTCCCCTGTGAGGAATGTAGTGGAGGGTGGGGGGAAGGTAGTGGGCCATCCCCATGAGAAAGATAAAAGTAAAAGAATGATGGTTAGGCTGGAGAAATTCCTACATGAACTTATGCATAACTAGGAGACCTTGTACATGAAATTTGAGGCCCTTGCTAAGTACAATACTAAAGTAATGCATCCAGTAGCCACAAATTTGTGTCTTCTTTAGGTCAATAATGAGGAGAATGACACAAGAAAATAAAGTGAATTCACTCACTTTCTCTACAACTTCCTAGTGAATGACTAGTTTAAAACCCTACCAAAAAATCTTATGGAGGAGGAAGACAGGTCTGCTAAAGAATGATCCAGGAGAAAAAGAGGGGAGCTAGCCTCTATGCTTTTGTTTTAAATTTTTTTATGCTTTGGTATTTAATAAACTATGTGCCTAGTAGTGCTCATATGTACAATTTGAAACATTCTCAGAAGCATTAAACAACCTTAGTATGAGTTGCTACTATGTTTTTTTGGTTTAGTTAGATAGATACCATGATTAATTTTGTTAGTGCTATTAAAAGGATGTATTTTGATATTTCTTGTGAATATGAGTTATTTTTTATGTTTAGAAAAGGAATAGGATGAACTAATATTGAATGACTATCGATTGGCCTCCAACTTGTTGATCCAGAGTCAGCCCCCCTTTTTTGGTTGCTATTTAATACATCAAAAATAAATATTTCTAAAAGCTCTAGATGTCCTAAATATATAAGTTACATCATGAATCTTACACTAATCTCCTCTTCCTTTTAAAAATTTGGAAACTTATTATATTCATTGTCCCATGCTTTCATACCACATGAAACTGGTGAATGTATGATTAATTGATTCCAAACAATAAATGTATTTATACACAAGGATATTATAATATTGAGATGAAATGTATTTGTAGATTAAACCAACAACAATGAATTAGATACTTACGCTAGCACTTTCAAAAGGATTCTCTAAATATTTTTATTAAGAATTTGTGTGTTTTAGGCTCGTTATCAATTCTTTAAAAAGGTTAATGTTAGAAGTAGTATTGGAAGCATGGATCATAAGATTTTTTTTAGTAATATAGTTTCTAACTTGACTATAATGGTTTGGTTTCCATGCCATCTATCACATTAACTTTTAAAATTAAGTTAGACTCTTTTGTATCTTGCAATATATGGATAACTTTTGATATTATTAAATTATTCTTCAAGCGGGATAATAAAACTTCTAGATTGAGTAGTTACATGGACCTTAAAATATGTTATCTTCATTTTCAACAATTCAAATATTTTTAAATAATATTAAATAATTTTTTCTATTGTTATAATTCAAAAAAAATAGTTTTTGTTTATCTATTGTATAATGTAAATATTGACAATTTTTCAATATGTATCCAACAATCATCATCCTTTTGAAATTTTTGTCTAATTTATGATTAAAAAATTAGGCTTTCATCCATCTCTTGTACAATTAATACAAATATTTGTCATAAAAGTTTAAGTATGTCTTCAAGAATCATTATCTTTTTCTTTTCATTGAAATTTTTTAGTACCTTTTTGTTATGATGTAGGAGACTATATCACTTAAACATTTAATTTAATTTTCCAATTTTTATCATAATATGCATATTATTATATATTCAAAATTAAGCTTAAAATTATACTTTTCTTCCATCTCTAGTCTCCTAAAGGATACTTCAAGGAGAAAAACATAATTTTGCAAATTGTAAATTGTAAGAGATGTCTTCCCTAAGAGACTTAACAATCTCACGCAACTATTTGAGGTATCAAATTATATATGTATGAAAGATTTGTTAGTGATATATTTATTCTTACGCTCGACAATTATCCATGTAGATCTATCATGAGAATATAAGTTGACAACATCCCATAAATAGATGGACAGCTGATATAAATATAGATATTATTATTTGATATTGTAAATATTTTCTTTAAAGGAGGAAGTTGAGATCTATTCATTCTTTCAAAATTAACAATATTTCATAGTCCTTCCTACCTTCAAATTAAGCATGTTGCATGTTGTTGGTTAAGATAATACGATTTAGTCTCCTTATGATTTTTTATAAATTCATCCTCACCATTAGAAATCTATTATCATCTAGATCCTAGACTTCTTAACCTATATTTTACTATAGAATATTCAGGACAATCAAATCTCTTTTATATATATATATATATATTGATTGATCAAAAAAATAGGTACAAAAATGGGAGGGGAGGTAGGGTCTCAACCTAGCAAGTTTACATCATAAAAAGTAGATACAAAATAGGACTAGATCAAAAGAAGATATAATAGATGTCGAGAGAGAAGCACTTGAAAGGGAGCCATAGAAAATCAGTGCAAAATATCACTAAAATCCTCAACCCAGGTTGTCCACCCTTGGTCACCTTCCATCCAAACAACTTTATTCGTATCAAGGATGTGAGTAAATAACTCTAGCTTGTCAAAATAGGATCCTCTTGTATCCCTGATTTCCTAAATCAACTTTTTGAGAGCATCATCAAATGAAGCCTAATCATCCACAATAGTGTCCCATTCATAACCATTCTTCATTTCATAGATGAACATAGTGGCATGGCCATCATGAAGAAATATTTTTAGCTTCTCCCACTCAAGTCATATCACACAGTACACTTGAGAAAAAAATTTAAAACGTGTGAGTTTCTTATGAAACCCAATAAGAACTCTACCAATATTTTGAAAGATGTCCTCATTTCTAAATTTCCAAATAAACCAAAGAATGTAAGAAGATAGAATATGCTAGAAAAGGTTAGCATCTTTTTTGAAACCAAGAATAGAGCTAGTAATGATATCAAAAGGAAAAGCATGATGAGTCAAGGAGATTCCAAATAAATGCCAAATATCTCTGGCAAAAGAACAATCAAAGAAAATATGTTGCATACTTTTAGGCATGTTACAAACTAGACAAGTAAGAGATCCACCATGTTGCATCTTAGTTGGCAGCCTATCCAGCATGAGCTGGGATCTAAAGCATTTTACCTTGGGGGGAATCAAAGATTTCCAAATTTTACTCAAGATTATTTTCTAGTCAGAGGGGTTAATATTGATAGACCAAGTAGAGTTAAGGTGATTCAGGATCAAGGAGTCCTTATTACAAACTAGATAATTGTCTTTAGTCTTGACTTGAGGGAGGAAGGATGCATCAAACCAAGGAAAAGAGAGAAATATGTGGGAGTCCACATCAATGCTGCAAGGAAAATTAAGGAGGGAACAAGCATCTTTAATAATGTTGTAAGTTCTTTTGTGGGTAGTAGGAAGATCAAAATTTTTAACAAGAGTAGGCTAGCTAATAAGGTTACCATTGACCATGGTATCCATAAAACATTTAACCCCTTATTATGCCAGTATCTAGCAAAACATCCTTGGGTCAAAGCAAGGGGTTTACCATTTTTTTGGAGGTTCCACCAAATAGAACATTCACCATATAGGGAATTGTAGTTGTTAAACCTAGAGTTATATATATGGCTTTGAAAACTAAAGATCCATGAACAGAAATAGGAAAGGAACTAGCAACAAGATCACTAAATGGGAGATTTTTTCAAGATTTGGCATATTTAGGAACACCAACTTGGATATTGTTTCTAACAAGCACTTCCCAAGGTTAACGACCATCAAAGGCCTAGAAAATCCACCCAAAAACAAGGAGATCCCCTACAATCTAAGATCCTTCAAACCCAAGCTGCCAGGAGACTTATCACTATGATACCAACTTCATCTAATAGCATGAGTTTTCCTTTTCCCTTTTCCATCAGACCATAGGAAGTTCCTAATAGTCTTTTGGATTTCATAGATTTGATAATTGCTAAACATCCAAATGGATGAGTAATAGATGTTGTATGATGAAAGGATCTTTTGACAAACTTGGATCCTACTGGCAAGAGAAAGCACTCTATTATCCCATTTAGTAAGCTTCTTAGTAATCCTTTCCTTAATCCAAAGCCATATATCTTTGAGAGAGGGGGAAATAGAGAAGGGGATACCCAAATATCGAACAATTTTATGGGGGCCACCCCAGGAGAAGCTAGTGTGTTGAAGCCAATCTGGGGGAAATCTCATCCTAGCCCAGAAGAATGGATTTAGAGGTAGAGATACATGCACTAGAAGCCTTTTCAAATAAATCCAGTTTTTGGGTGTGGTTTTGAATATTATGATGTGTAAGTTCAAGAAAGATCAAGGTGTCATCAGCAAATTGGATATTAAGAAGTTTAGAAATACCAGGAAGGGTAATGCCTTGGACCTTAGGAGATGACATACTATCTCTAAGCAGGTAAAAAAAGGCCTTAAAGGCAATAACAAAGAGGGTAGGGGCAAGAGGGAAACCTTGCCTAATGGAGTGAGAGAGGGGTATAGGATGAGAGAGATTCCCATTGACTTTAATGAGCACAGAAGCATCCTTAAGGAGGACCTATATCTGTAGAAAATGTTAGGAAATCCAAAAATAGAGAGCATGGTGAGAACAAAGTCCCATTTAACATGGTCATAAGCTTTTTCAAAATCAATAAGTAACATAGCAACATGTTGGCTAGAAGAATTGGCCCACTCCATGACCTCCCAGCTAGTGAGGAGGTTTTCCAAAATATAACGCCCCTTGATGAAGCCAGTTTGGGTAGAGCATATAAACTTGGGGAGAATATGCACAAGGCAAGAGGCAAGCTCCTTAGCAAGAATTTTATCAGAAACGTTAAGAAGAGTGATAGGGTGCCACTTCTTCATAAGGGCTTTATCCCCATCCTTAGGGATAAGCTTAATAATGCTAGTGTTGATGGACTAAACAAGAGTACCTGAATCAAAAGCTTCAAAATATAGATCATGGAGGTCTATCGCAATCCAATCAACATTAGCCTTGTAAAATTCAATAGGAAAGCCATCAAGGCCAGGAGCTTTATCATCTTTAAAAGAGCTGATGGAGCTAATAATTTCTCAGAGGGAGACCCTGTAGTTAAGTAAGATGGCATCCACCTTAGAGATCTTGTTAGGAATTAAGGATTTACATTTGTGCCTAATAAACTTAGAAACTACATTATCTTCTGAAGTAAAAAAGGATTTATAGAAATTCTCAAAGGCAATAGTAATGTCATTAATGCTAAGGAGATCAGCATTATCAACAAAAATCTTGTCAATCATTTCTCTAACTTGTTTTTGTCTCAAGAGGTTAAAGAAGAATTTGGATCCTTTATCACCTTACTAGAGCTAGTATTTGTGAGTCCTAATGTAGATCCCCCTAACACGGACTTGTTGATGCTTTTCTAAGAAAATCTCTGGCATGAGAGACATGATTAATGAGAATAGGGAAGGAGGGATTAAGGTGGATTTTCTGCTCAGCTAGAAGAAGTCAATTCTTAAGAATGGTTTTCTGAGACCAAAAATCCTTAGCCTTCTTTTGGCCTAAGGTTTGAAAAAAATTCTACCAAGAGGATATATTTATATTCCAACAAGAAATGAGGGAAGGGTAGTGCTAGAACAAATTTAAAGATTTGACCATTTTCATAGCAATTAGGACATCCTAATCCTTCAGAAGGGAGGATTGAGAATAAATCTTTTATTAGAGAAATTGCAAAAATCAATAAAATTCCTAAGCTTAATAGTGGATAAGATAGCGAGGTGATCAGAGAGGGTAGAAGGGACAACAAGAATAGGGGAGTTAAGACAACTGGAGGAGAAAGAAAAAAAATTAGAATAAACATAAAATCTATCAAGTCTAGAGTAGATTCGATTAGGGCCTTTCTGGAAATTGTGCCATGTAAACCAAAGACTAGAATAGTTAGACTTAAGGACTTCAAGGGGATCAAAGAGATGGAGATGCTATTTAAAATGATTCTAGTGGATCCTTTCAAGGTGTTTCCATTCAAAGGGAACACCCCCACTTTTATCATCTTGATTCCCAATCATATTAAAGTCTCCAGCCACAATCCAGGGGTCATTAGGTAGATCACAAAGCCAATTCCAAAGAGAACACCTTTCCTTAAAATCATTAGAGGCATATAAAGAGCAAACACCAAATAAGGAGCCTTTAAAATCAAAAGTGGCCTAGGCCACCTAGCTACAAGAAGAGATACCAAAATTATGAATAGGGTTGATAAATATAGTAGCTCCACCCTTTCCTTTAGAATGATTAGTGAAAATTTTAACAGAATCTTCCCATATGCAATCAAGAGAAGAAGTAAGAGAGAAATCAACAGCCTTTAACTCTTGAAGCATAAGAAAATCAACATGTATATGACCCATTAAAAAATCATTGATAATAAAATTCCTCTCAAGAGACCCGAGGCCTCAAATATTCCAAGGAATACACTTCATGATGAAGAATTAGGAGCAGGGCTAGTAAGGGGAGCAAAAAGCTCTCCATTCTTCTTTTTGTTCTGAGAACCAAGAGGTCTTCCCTTTTTTCAGAAGTACTAGTTCCAACCAAGAGGTCTTCATCAATTTTATTATCATCAACTTGAAGATTACTAGAATGACAACTATTCATACCAAAGTCCTAAATAACACAGTAACCCACAAGATCTTGAGTAGCAGAGCAGGGGGGATCTGATTTGCAATAGATAACCTCAATAACATACTCATCATCAAGTTCATTAAGATCCGAAATAGGAGGGTTGGTGATGTTAGCATTAGGGGGGTCCCTAAAACAAAATTAGAGTCAAGACCTATAGGAGCCACAGTTTTACTACACTTGGTTGCAAGGATCTCGCTCATGACAACATCATTAGTCCTACTATTTATAGCAACCTGTTGTTCTTGCTGCAAAGTCACAGGTGTAGAAACATCCTCAAGTGTGAGAGATAGAGATTGTTAGAAACGTCAACACCATTAGGAGTACAGGTTGTATCCTCAATAAGCATGGAAGGGGAAGACAATGCCAAAAAGGGATTAGAACTGTGGTTAGTAGAGCATAGTTGTTCCAAGGCAAGCTGTCAGGCATTCTTCCACCTTCATTTTTTCTTATTTACTATTTGAAAGCCATCTATATCAGGGATAGTGGCACTTTGAAATGAAACAATGGGGGCTAAAGTTTTGCTAGTGTCAAGGGTAGTATTATTCATGGAAGGGAAAGGATTAACAATGTGGGGTGGGAGCTGTGGAGACAAAGCTAAGTTGTTCCCACAATTAACAACATCCAAGCTTTTATCCACGTATTGAGCTTGGTTCTACTTGGGGTTAAGAGTAGAACTGCTAGAATCTAGAGAGCAAGATTTGGAAGCGGTAGCAGTAGAAATGGGTGGGTCAACATGGGTTTCAGCTGGGTTAGGTTTAGGTTTATTTCTCAAAATAATAGGACAATTCTTCTGAAGGTGCCCTTCCTTCTTGTAGAGGATGCAAGCATTTAACCCTCCAACAATATCAACTAGGTAGGAGAAGATTTCTCCATTAATGTTGAGATTGAGACATTGAGGAATATCTATTCCCAGTTTAAACGACATAAGAAAGATGGCATCAAGATTAGAGACAAGTCTTGTACTTTCATCAATTCGAATGTTGTTTCCAAAGGGTTTAAGAAGCTATGGAAGAAAATGCCATAGAAAAGGCAGAACATTTTTAATGATAACCCATCTTGGACTAGATAATGTGAGGACCTCATCACAAATGCCACCCTGGGACCAAGCAAGTGCCCTGAATGAGGTTTTCCCAACCACCCAGTACTACTATTTTAGGGCTTCTAATTGAGCCTAGTGATTATTGAAAAAGATAATATATAACCCTTTCTGGATTTGGCGATAGAAAGAAATGTTTAACCCAAGCTTTAACTTATAGAGATTGTGGAACCAGTCATCCAAGAATTTCTTGAGGGGGCATTTATCCAGATCAACACAAGTGAAGAAGATGGCAATAACACATAACCTAGCCTTTTCTAAAGTGATCTCCTTCAACATAGCTTCATTTGGAGAAATGACAACCTCATTCAAAACATTGGTAGGGTTCTTACCTTTTTGGCTTGGTCAATCTCCTCCAAACCCCGAAAGAAACCTCGCATCAGAGGGGATCCCATTATTTTTGGGGGCAATAGTCTCTGCAAAAGATTTTTTGTGTGGGGGGGTAACAAAAATAGGGAGTAGTAAATCGGGAGTCGAAGACAGATCATCAGACTGACGTAGGGGAATAATGACAAACACATTAACAGGGCAAGAAAAATCCATACCATCAGATTCGGATCCCATAAATGCACAATACAAAACCTACCAAGAGTAAATGCAAAATAGGGGAGAAGAAAGAAAACCATGTAGAGGAGAGAACCTCCTCCACAAATCAAATGTACGAAGCAACCACGACGCCCAAATTGGACATCAGATTCATATTTGCTTCTGCTTTAGACTTGACGGTGGAAGAATATATCCAAATCTCATTTTCCATTTGTCCTTTCATATTAATGATCATTTTAACTAATATTATATTAAAAAATAATGAGATAAGTATATTAACAATGAAATAATAATAATAATATCTCATAACATTTAAACTCCATATATTTTATACAAGATTCTTGGTATCTATTCTTAACATTACAACATAAAGATTTTAAATTCATTTCTAATAATAATATCTCATAACATTTAAACTCCATATATTTTATACAAGATTCTTGGTATCTATTCTTAACATTACGACATAAAGATTTTAAATTCATTTCCCCTGGTCTAGTTTGATACACTTTTAGAATTTATTTATTTACATCTTAAACTTGGTCTTTCTTTGATCTGCCTGAACTTATAACAGGACAAATGAAAGTTGTCTTATGAAAGGTAAGATCGATAAAAGGGAAAACAGAAAACTAAAAGTCAAAATAGAGAACCAGCGAAAGATTAGGGAAAGATTAAGAAACAAAATAATTATCTATTAGAGACTCCATATCCTTCTGTCTCACAACCAAACCAATTTGCAGTATATTCCACCACTTATCTGTTAAAGCCCATACCTTTACATGGTACAGATCTTTTCCAGCACATTCATTTAAGTCTTTTTCAAAGTCTCAGAATTATATTATTTTTTCTTTTCTCAGCATTCCTCCGTAGTCAGTTTCTCTTTGAAAAACCAAATTACTAGGGATTGGATTAACAATAATACACAATGAACTCATACCCCTTTTATACTCAATTTTCAATTTCATTCTCTGGGTATCCTTAATTCTCATTAATAACCTGCTCTCGTCCATTCAGAGATAAAAGATTTTTTAATCAATTTTATTTTCACCTTACGATCTTTAGTTTACAGGACCACTTTTATTCAAGGCAAACAACAGTCTCATCTCCATTTCTCCAACGTAGTTCAAATAAACCATCCCTTATATTTGATAAACCCTGCAAAACCTGTTTTCATAATGCAATACAACTCATAATATCTCGTCTATTGAAAGATGAATCACTGATCCTTCACAATCACAAGTACGGATAGTGTCAGTTATTTTCTGTTTTATTCAAATCGGTCCCCAACCATCCTTTACAGACATCACTACTCGTGCGGAAGAGTACTATCGTTTATCATTTTGGAATATAAAGCCGCAGGGTCCAACTCCAATCTATCCAGGACCATAATACAGAAAAGGCATTTTTATTAGCAATCTGCTTGGTGGTTGGTACACCGCAAATGTGGTCGGTTCTACAGACTCACAGATCACTTTAAAAACCATGCCGACCACATGCAAAAATGTGCAAGATTCGTCTCTCCCCACGTCTATAAAACCTTAACCCTAAAACCCATGTTTTCAAACCGCCCTGCAAATCCACAAGCATGGCATCAGTCTGCAACATTGTGTACGCAAAGCTGGCGTCACTTCACAATGCTCTGAAGCAGTTGCATGGCTACAGACCAGGAGCCTCCGAAACCATGCAACTCACGCTACGCCCCTTCCGCGAGACTGACATTGATGATTTCTATGGATGGGCGGGGGACGACGCAGTCACACGATTCATGACATGGGACGCCTTTGCCAACAAGGAAAGCGCGAGGCAATTTCTGATGACGGTTATAATCCCTCACCCATGGTTCAGGGCCATTTGTATCAATGATAAGGCCGTGGGTCATGTTTTGCTCAGACAAGGCGCCGGAATTCATAGCTGTCGTGCCGAGTTGGGTTACGCTGTAAGCAGAAAGTATTGGGGCATTGGTATTGCTACTGAAGCTGTCATGCGTGCTGTTCGGGCCGGGTTCTCTGATCTTCCCGGGCTGAGACGCATAGAAGCCATGGTGCTGCCTGAGAATCTGCCCTCGCAGAGGGTGCTTGAAAAGGCTGGGTTTACTAAGGAGTGCGTGCTTCGACGTTATGTTAAGATGCATGGGAATGTACGAGACTGCCTTCTCTACAGCTTCGTTTCGCCTGCTGCTTCCTCTTCTTCTTCTTGATCAATTGAGATCGTGCCCACTATGGATTGATTAACATTGATGTAGTCTTTGGGTATGTGGTATGGATATATTTATAGTATGGTAGAATAGGATGAAGTATATATTCTTCGTCGCAGTCCAGAATAGTGCATAGTGGGTATCTCCATTCAGGAACATCATACTAGTGTGGTAGTCAAGTATGGCTACTACTATTATTATAATTTGAGGGGTCGAGTATGGCTAGTATTATTTTTATAATTTGAGGGGTGCAACGTATATTGGCATCAAGTCTTATTTCTGTACTGTGAAATGAGTGTTATAAAATATTTATTAGTCTAGTTTTAAAAGATGTATTATTGTTTTCGATTAAGTGTTAAAATAAGTTTTTAATAGGAGATCTAAATTCTAATAGGAAAAACACTAACAAAACAAAGCTACAGACCCACCCCTAGATTCAAAAAGCCAAAATCGAATCATGATTAGTAAGTAGGAAGTATGTATTATTGTTAATAGTAAATAAGTAACTATTCTTTTGTGTAGATGATTTGGTTTCAAATATGAGGAAGTAGATAGTTATTTTCTTTGATTTTAAGGAAGTGAAATTTTTGTTTCAAATTTTATTTATGTATTATTAAAGGGTTGTTTTTGACTGCTTAATATTCTAATTTTAGAAGCTATGCTATTGTTAATAGAAAATCAATATTTTTTTATTTTTTTTAGATGATTTGGTATCAAGGACTAGGAAGTAGACATTATTTTGGATCTGATTTTAAGGTCGTGGAATTAAATAGATATTTAATATTTTAATAAATAGAATTATTGTTAATTATTTAATAGTTAATTATAATTTTATTTGAATTTTAATTGTCACATTCTAAATTTTTAAAATAAAGATTGAATTTCAAATTAAACAAATTGAATATGTAGTATTACTAACAAGCTAACATGATAAAGTGTATGAAATTAGAAATGATATTTAAATAGAAGGTCTAGTTTCTAACATAAATCCATAACTAACAAGAGAGAGTATGATTAAGTGGTTAAAATAAAGGATAATCATTATCTTATATTTTTTTATGAATAGTCCATTTACTATTAATTAAAATATTAAAGTTACATATTCAAAAAAAGGGACAGAGATTCAAAAAATCACCAAGTAAGAGTTCACGAGGTAGAGCTAGAAAGAAAACAACTATTGATCAAAAAAGGGACTTATTTTGATCATATGTAAGTCTAAAAGAACTTATAAAATCATAAACATTATCATTATATTGATCTGTGTATATCACTATCTTAATATTAATGTGATTGATTAGTTAGAATAAATATTAACTATTGGTATATTAATGATTTTTTTTAAAATATCAACAATTGGTAGGAGAGGGAGAGAGTATAGAGTTTTGAAAACTACATGGTTTATGGCTGGTTAAGGGGAGCTTCAAGGGATGATTCTAGTGATACAAAAGGTGAAGGACGTGATTATGAAGACAAGGGGATATGCTCTTGGTTACCAAGTCATATGTAGGTCTAGTTTTTTGGTCATTTGGCTATCTTCATTTTCAAGATTGATTTTCTTACTAGGGGTTGTCTAGAGATGGTGGGTCTGTATTAGCTATTTTTGTCCTTGGATGGTTTTGTTCCTATAAGATTCATATTGATATGGAATTAGCCCCTATTAAGGTGGGATTTCTCGATACGATTAAAATTTAAGTGTGTCTTACACTTCTTTTTTTTCCTTATCTCTTATGTCTTATTTAGGTGATGACCATTCCTATAGAGATGGATTGTTGATTTACGAAGGTTGTGAATGGTTATTGTATGTAGGCTACTTTTCTTTGTGATTTCTTAGATATGGGGAACTAATTATCCTCTCCTTTGTAGTCTTTTCTTTCTTTGTTGATCCTATTGAGGTGGGATTGTTTCCTATCAAGGTGGAAAGGAGTTGCACATTGGAGAGCGATGGAATGGATTAAGGGTTTTCTAGTTAAAATAGGAGATTTTTGGTTGTTTAATTTAATTCAAAATACATAGAGGTTTGGGGATCCTTTCAAAGCCCATTCTTTAATTTTCTCTTCTCTATTTAAACTTTTGAAGCTACTTGTGAAGGTTGGGGGAGCCTGTCAAAATTCTTCTTTTCCCTACAACTTATTTAAGAAGTTTATATTTTTTATTAGGTCTTTAAAATTATTCTAATTGTCCATCAAGATTTTGGGAGCCTTGTCAAAACATAATTTGTGTTATTGTCAGTACAAAAAAACCCCATGGTTTCTTAGTGAAGGTTAAGAAAATATTTTTTGAGCAGGGTTTACGCCTTCTATATTGTTCCAGCTAGAGTTATTTAGTGATTACTTTTAATTTGTTGTTTGTTTGCTAATATTTTAGTTATTGTTTGTTTGAGTTTTAATCTTTTTTTTTGGTCAATTATAGGTTCTAGATTCTACCAAATAATATTTGCAATGGCTTTCAAGGCCTATCAAAACATATTTTCCCTTTAACAAAAATAATGACTATTAGCGTGAAGTTTTTTCTATTATATATTAATATAAAAGGAGGCTATTAGAAACCTGAAATCTTTATTTTTCTCCATTATTATCTAATGGCATATTGTAAGTATATTTTTTACTATTATATAATTGTTATGAAAATTATGATTCTCTCATATCTTAATGCTTAAAATAAACTATAATAACATATAGTTAATCTATGTTTAAATATTTAGATTTTATTTTGGGTACAATATTTATATCATTGATTATTTTTCTCTAAGATTCAATAGGATTAACATAGAAGTGTTTTTTTAATTCAAAATTATCAAAAATACAAATAAGCTCATGCCTATAAATATTAAGTTTGAAATTTTATAAAAGTCATATTTCTTTATAAGGGATTTATCTTTTATAAAGAATAGGTTTTGAACTTATATTATTTTTATTAAACTTCTATACTATAATTTTACTAATGTTCAAGTGAAATATCAAATAATTTGATAACATATCAAGTATATGTTGGTGTCTTTAAGAAGAGGACTAAATTAATTTTATTTTACATTATTTTATCTTGAATGCCTAATATTTGTCACTTTTATATAGAATTTTTTTATAATCAAGTTAATGTTTACTAATCTCATGATAAGTCAATTATTAAGTTTTAACATTCATATATTCTTTGGGTATCTCTATTCAAATATGGTATGGATATATTTATAGCATGGTAGAATAAGATGAAGTATAAGATCTTACAAGTGTGTGTACTCAAGTATGATTAGTGTAGGTATTAAAGTATAATTATTAATATTAATATAGTTTGAATCTTATTTATGTACTATTGAATGATTATTTTAAATAATTAATAGTTTGATTTTAGAATATACATTATTATTTGTATAAAATGGATGGTTATTTATTTTGTTTAGATGATTTAGTTATAAGCATTAGGAAGTACACTATGTTATTTTCTACTTCACTTTAAGATTTGTTCAATTTATAAAACTCTTGTTAACTATTTAATAGTTAATTAGAGTAGTTTTATTTAAAAATTAATTAGATCAAGTTTTAAATTTAAAAACAAAGATTGAATTTAAAATTTAAAAAAATAAATATGTAGTATTATTAACAAGATAACTCGATAAAGTGTATAGAATTACCAACTTTGTCTCTCAACATGTCCCAAAAATTTCCAAGTCGGACTTATGCAACAAATTATAGCAGAATAGAAAAAATTAAAAAATTATAAAGTAAAATGGTAATGATAAAAAAACATTACACATGTTAACAAAGCCCCAAAAATATTGCTTTTTTACAATTGCTTCAATAGACTTCATTACCGCGATGGAATCAATGCAAGCTAGCCACAAAAACAAGCCAAATATAACCATTATTAGAGTATAATCCATGAAAGCTAACCAAAAAGATGAAACAAAACTCTAAAAAACTAAAATATAATGTAGTAAGTAAAGTGATGGCAAGATAATGGATGTAGTAGAAAAGGCATCACAAACAAACGAAAAAGGACTCTAGCTAGATCAAAGAAAAAATACGTGAGAACAAGGGATATTGAGAGAATCAGGACTCAAAAGATGAAATGTTGAACTTATCCCATAAAAAGGACTCTATCACTCAAAGATTTTAGCCAATCAAATTCAAGAGAAAAATAATTCTTAGAATTGATTTTGTTAAAAAATTAGAGTTTACTTAATGAAATATTAAAATCTGATATGTCATTAGAAAATTAATAAAATCTAATTAGATAATATTTAAATTTCACGTGCTTTGGCTATTCAAACTTGAGAACAAGTGCTCTTTAATCTATAAAGGTTGAACTCATGAAAATAAATTGAAAAATATTGTCCTAGATGAATTGCAAAAAGAGTCGTATTTCCATAAAACTAACTAGTTCTTACATATCATTTGGTTCTATTTCAGAGATTCAACTTTTGTATCAACACTACTCAACCTTGCACTATCTTTTTAAAAAAATATGTAGATCAAATATATCCATTGACTTCATAATAGAAATAAATGAGAAAGCTTAAATATCCACAAAGCTCACCTAATATAGGTAAAGTATTACACAAAGCTCCAATGGATTTTTATATATTATACCAATGGTATTGATCATTTATGAAGTTCTTGCTAATTTATTGTTGACAAGGTTGTATGAACTATATAAATGAATTCAAAATTTTAAATAGTGATAGTGGGTAATACATTGATAGGAATAATAGAAAATTGATGTGTTATTGACATCATAATTTTTGGAAGATTTATTAAATTTGAGAAAATGCAATTGGAAAGAGTTACATATATAATTAGAGTTGCACAATAAGTATTACATCGGTCTATGCACAAACTATTGAATCTTGTAGACTTGGATATGATTTTGTGCATACGGGGAATAATTTGAAAAATAAGATCAATTTTTTACAAGTTTGTAGATAAATTAAGTTTTGATACATTTTCAAATTGGGATTTTTAATTTGGATGTCTTTTTTCATAATTTGAAATGCTGCATGGATATGTAATCATTTTTCTTTATAGTTATTTTTTATAAAGTGTCATTGATGTTTGAATAGTAATATTTGTGCAATTAGCATATGGATAGTTTGGGAACATTAGTCTTTCTTTACATTTTATAGAAAATATTCATGATTGTAATACTTTAATTTTAAATTCAATTTATATAGTGTTAAACTTATTATGTTATCTATTATTATATAGCTAGGAGCATAATTATGTTTTGATTACATAATTTAATGAAAAAGTATTTTTTGAGTAGTACTAAATGATAGATAGGATATTAGAGAGTGGTATGTTTATTTTCTATGTAAGTAGATATGGTTACCATTTTTGTTTCAAAGTTGTGAGCTTGGAAGTGTATAAAAATCATCTACATTTATATGTAAATTATGAGTAATAAGAAACCATATTACTTTCATGTTGATACAACTACATTTCAAATAGAGTGTGGATGAAGAAATTAAAAATAATGTGCAAATAAGTAATCATATTTCAAATAATTCCTTTGAAAGGGACCATAACAAAGTGGTACAAAATACAATGAGAAGGAGTAACAATGGTAATGGAGTGGGTAGGATTTTAGGGGTTGAAGGATCTAGTTATGGAGATGGAGGTGGGGATTTGAATGAGGATGATCCTAGAGGAAGAAGGGGAGATTCGGTGTCTACCAAATTTTGGGCTGCTACATCCAGACTTGGGTTGTCAAGCAATGAGGTTTTGGGGGCTTTGATTGTGTGACTTACAATCTCTCTCTTCTCAGTGGTATCTTACTTTTGGTGGGAAGGCTGACTTGGAAAACTTTGACACTTCACCTAAGAAGTTAGGTTTTTTTGTGCAATCTCTCACCCTATTTTTTTGGTTCACTGGTTTGCAATGCATCCCAATTTGCATCTCTTGGGTGCATTTAGTGGATGGACCTTATATTCTAGACAACCCTATGGATTTATTTTGGCTAACTATTCTAGGCTCACCCCTCCTTTGGCCCTCTCTTTGGGATTTGAAGCTTTCTTAGGATTGATGTGATTTTTGTCTTGACTCCTTGGTTGGGTTTGCCTTATTGGATGGGCTTCTCCTCTTGGTCTCAATGATGTATGTTGTCAAATTGGAGGGTTTTGGTGGGACTTTATTCCTTTAGTTATTACTTATGTAGATTTCATACTTGAGCTCATTGATTTGGGTTCTCCTACTATAAAGCACAATCTACGTCCTTAGTGGGCATTTGGAGTTCAGGCTAGCAGGTTTTGGAAGCTCTTTGGTTTTCCTTTGGAAGTTAGTTATGTTTTTGATGCAGGAGCATCTTGCATGGGAAAATTATTGGGAAAAAAAAAATTGAACAAAAAAAAAAAATTTGTGGAGAGAGAAAGTGACGAAAATTAGAGGAGAAATAATAATAAAATAAAAAAGGGGAAAAAGGAGAAAAGAAAGAAAAAGAGGATTTCTATTTTCAAGGTGCATACGTGGCATAATAGAAAATATAAAAAATAAATGGTTGTCATTCCATTTATCGAGGTGTGTGGGTAGAATTCTAGAAAGTTATGAATATTGTAGAAAGTTATGGAAGTTGTAAAAAGTTGTGGAGGAATTCTAGAAGCTTGTGGATAAGTCATGCATGGGGTGGTAAGTGCCTATTTAAGCAAGGCATATGAGCATTTCTAAATCAAGCTCAAGGAGAAGCTCGAGGAGGAGAAGCTCAAGGAGAAGCTTGAGGAGTAGAAGCTCAAGGAGTAGCTTGAGAAGGAGAAGCTTGAATGTGTGAAAGTTGGAAAGCTTGGAAAGCTTCAAGGTGAGAAAGTTAGAAGGTGTGAAAGAGAAGGAGGAAGTGAAGAGTGAGTTTTCCTAAGTCTATGGACAGAGCGTCGAATGTGAGGCAATTTACAGCAAGATTGTGATGGAGTTGTGAGTGTGTAGACAGAGCGCCGAATGTGAGGCAATTTACACTTGGATCTTGGATTAACTTTATGAGAAGAGCTAGTGGCTGCAGTTTAGAAACAAGGAGGTTGCTTGGTGGCTTGCGAGCACAAGTAAGATCTCAGAGGTTTCTACCAAAGTGTGGATCTAGACTAGCTTGGGTTTGGATTGGATCGTGAGAGATCTTGTTGCATTCTTTGTCATGAGTTGGTAAGGGTGGTGTGGCCCTTTGTCAATGGTATCAGAGCATATCACTGTCAGTTTTGTTCCCTTCCTTCCTTTTTTTCAAGCTTTGTGTCCCTTTGTGATTCTATCAATATTTTGAATCTATGGGTGTTCTATGGCTAGATTCATACATGGGTTCTTCTAGGTTGTTGCTAGGAGGATGCTAAAAAAATTCTAAGGCCCTCTATGGTTTAGTATTATTTTTGTTTTAGGGTTGGATTTTCTTCCCCTAATGAGGACTAACTTGTGCCTAAGTTCTCAACCACCCTCTTTGGTGCCTTGTTTTTGGATAAGTGCATATATCTTTTTTAGGGTGCTTCCTCATAGAAGAGTATGGTGCTTTCTTTTTTTGATTATCAGATGGTCTTTATAGTTTCTCTTACATTACCACCTAGATATTGCTATAAAGATTAAGTATCACATTTGGTTTCGTAGAAATCTTCAGCTAGCTTTTTGGTTTGAGGACTAGTTCATGCTATTGTCTATTAAGCACACAACAGTTATTGAGGTCAAGATATCATCTATTGAGGTGGTGATATGTTGTGTGGGTGTTGCTGATAGTGGGTCAGACATACCTTCTCATAAGTTTGATGCTTGGAAGTGGTTTTTAAAGAGATGACTTTTTTGGAGATTCTCTTCCTCCCCATTATCCCTAAGGTGGAAGAAGCTATGTTGGGAGGAAATTTTCTATTATTCTTCTTTTATGGGTTTGGGTTGTTCCTTCCAAGTGGTGACTTGGAGCTTCATAGTTTCTTCCCCATTATTTTGATAGTGAGATTGACTCCTATAAAGGTGGAGTTCATTCTTGTGATTTTGGTGGTGGAGGTAACCTTTATTGAAGAGGAAGGTAGATGGACTACCAATAGTGATAGCACTGATGTTTGAAAATTTATATCCCCCAACAATGGTTTCGTGATCTTTCCTCCCTCTAATTCTATTAAGGTGGTTCCCTTTTATAATTGAGGTGGGAAGGGAGTGTGTAGAGGCGCAGAATATTTTCAAGAATGTTGACCTGAATAAGTAGTTCTATTGGATGTGGACCTATCGCTATAAGGGTGAAAGAAAAACATGCTACTAGTTGCCTAAGGTTGGTTTTTGGGCCTTCTAAGGATGAACTTGTCTCCCCCTCTTTGTTTCTTTTCTTCTCGTGACTGAGTTGTTGTTTTTAGTTTTAAAGGGCTCACCTAGATCCTTTGATCTTTTTTTTGGTTTAAGAATGTAGTTAGTATGGAGGCTTGTCCCATTCTAATCCTTAGCAATGTGGAACATCATTGGTGGGTTTTTTTAATTCAAACCTTTATCTTTGATAGAGGTATACTTTAGTTTATTTTGTGATAGAGGTATACTTTAGTTTTATTTTTTACTAGATTTTTGGCACTATGTAATGTTAATATGTTGATAGTGTCTAGTGTCTATTTTTGTACCATAGGTCAGTGCCCTCTTGTTTCTTTTTATATTAAGTGGTGCTAAGAAAAAAAAAATTAAAAAATTACTTTCTAGAATAAAAATATTTAAAGAAGACAAATATTTGTAAAATTCACTTTATTTTCCTTTAGAGTTGTAATTATTGTCTTTTTGAAGTTGAAGTGAAAGTAATAACAAAATGAGTGATAAGATATGGAAGAGATGTTGTAAGAGTGCAAATAATTTAGCAAGTTTCATTTTATTATTAAAATTTTTAGAACTATACTATATAAAAGCATAGCTACCATTTATACAAAAAAATTTATAATTAAGATGTATATTTGTAAAAATAATTATGAATATAGAATAAGTGTATAAGGAAAGTGAAGGCAATGACCAAATCAACGAAGTGATTCTTTGAACATTGCATTTTTTTTCTATGCTATGTGATTATGAATAGTGTCTACAATTACTTAACTGTATTAGAAATGATATGCATTAATATCTATGATACTTTTATAAACATAAACATTTTTTTTCTGAAAAATGAATAGAGCATAGCCACTCTATATATAAATGAGCATCACAATTTCATTACTGAGTGTATATACTATTTTGGCATTTATTGATATTTTGAAAAAGAGAGATAGCTTATTGTTTTGCATTATTGTGTATTATTATATAAGGAATGGTATGTAGAAACCTTAGCAATAGTTTTGGGTCTCTTTGTAGCAAGTTACAATTGTACAATTAAAAATAAATAAAAAGTTTTTTTCAATGTTTTTTGAAGAATCGCCAAATTATATCCAATCAAATATTGAAAATATTTTTTAAAATATATTTTTCCTCAAATATTATTCGTTCATTATTTGGAAATTCCAAAGATGTTTGTAATGATAGCTACTTCGAACACATAGATTATTAAAATTCCTATCTTAATTATAGAAAAACTTGAAAATGTCAAGTTGAATTTAAATAATGCATTCTTTCCTATAATAAGAAGTAATAAATTTGATAACTAGAAAATAAATGCTAAAATTATATTAAAGACCTTAATCTATACAATTTTTTAATATTTGCACTTATAAGAATACTAAATGTATATACTATTTTTAAATATGATACTTCATATATGCATTACATATTTATATGACTTTTTATATTAATGTGATAATATTAAACACAATTATCATCTCATCAAGATTATTTCTACAAGAATGAGACTTAAGTGTTTCTAATTAATATATCAAAATATTGTTTCACCTTCTAAATAAACCCAGTGACAAATCATAAATAAAAGTAAGGGTGCTTAATTATATTCAAATTAAATCAATGTCAAGCCCCCAAAAGAAAACCTACTATGAGAATAAATAAAGCAATGCTCAACATTATAGAGAGTTATGCATTAAAAGTTTTGAATTATGTCAACTTGTTAAAGTAAGTATCATCTCACATCTCCAATAAGTCCAAAACAAAAACAAATAAATTGATTACCGTAATGTACAAGAATATACCTAAATAGAAATTTCTCAATCTTACATAGAGTTATACATAAAAAATTTGGAACTATGTCAAATTTTAAAGCAAGATTTTTCTGACATCCTCAATCTTATCTAAAGAATAAAAATTTATTGTCAGGAGTTTTTTTAGTTAAAAATATTTATTAATTTTGTTCCTTAATAATTTCTAAAAAACCTAATTGCATCTCATTTTAGACTATTAAACATAAAATTATATTTAAATATTCTAAACTAGATTCATTTTCACTAGCACAATCAAATATCCCAAAACTAATAAATATATTATTAATATCAATCAACAACACTACTTTTCTAAACTACCAAAATATTAGGATGATTTCTTAAACTAGTGGACTACTTTGATATCACTAACAAAGGGCCACACTACCCTTACCAACTCATAAAAGACTTAATAACATCAAGATAAAGAGATGACAAAATCATTAACAAAGCATACATTTATAATACTTGAAAATGCTTGTAGTATCATCAAGATGATATCATTTCTATAACTTCTTCAAGAAGAGATCATACAAATTCTTCAAGATGGGATAAATTAAAGTCAAGATATTACACCAAGAGATTTCCATCTAATATCCTTCACCCCAAGAGCTTTCTTACAAATGCTTAGGTGCTTTTCTTTTAGAGGCATTTACATGACCAATGTGGGATAAAAGATAGATGAAACTCCCTTGATACAAATATTAAATGCCTAATGTAATAAAGAACTTTAAGGAACTTTCCACAAACTTCTAAAATGTCACCTACGCATCTTCATAAATGATATTGTCATTTTTATAGTTTTTCTTTTTATACCACCTATGCACCTTGATAAATGAAGTGGCTTTTTTCTTTGTTCATTTTTTTTCTTCCATTTTTTGTCACTTTCTCTCTTCTAAGAAACTTTTTTTTAATTTTTATTGTGCTCCTTTTTTTTATGCAAGATGCTCCTGCATCATAAACTTTGTTAGAAAAGTACAAAGTTTTTAATGCATGACTATATAGAATGCAATAAAATATTAATGGGAAATATTAGTACAACATTGAATTTACAAGGAAAAATAAAGTACCATAAATTTACTTAAGTGAATGCTCTAAATTTGTTCCATGGGTATTATTAATGATAATGGTTTTTCAAAATTTCTTTTAAATGGCTCAAAACAAAATTGCCATTATTAATAGAATTTCAAAGAAAAGATTCAAGCAATGCATAAAGATTATATTGATACATTAGATTTTAAAACTTTATAAATTCTTATTGGTCATGATTGTAAAGTAGATTTACACATAATATATTTGTAGTTTATAATTGAGCTATACGTATTAATTATTATTTAACTTAAAATTCATCATTAGGGATGATCTTTTGTCAACATTGAGAAGTCCTAGAAGTTAAATTAAATTAAATTTATGAAAAAATGAATTTTTTTTTAGGATAAGAAAAAATATATATAGTGTTCTTTAACAAGAATTCCTCATCATATATTTTGATTTCCAAATAAAAATATTAGAAAGAGGAAACACAAGATTGTGGAGAGCCTTTGCACATTGATACCCCCCTTAGGGTTTCCTGTAAATAAAGATTTACTTTTATGTACTTAAATGAATTCCTATCTCTCTATAAAAAATGAAGTAGGTTGTTTTAGTGTATGGAGTATTATCAAGGAAGAGCTCGGATAGAGCATTTATCATTTGTATACACTTAATATGAATATTTAAGCATGGATTTTAAAGAAAGATATTTAATTAGTATAGATCAATACATGACATGATTAAGAATGAATTACTTGCAAGGTACATCAGTAATTATTCAAATTAGTGACAATGTAGTAATTATATATCTTAAAACAATTTTTACATTGTGTTTCAAATTTTACCTATTTAAATGGATATTTTTACTTTTTTATTTTTTACTATATACTTTTTAGGTATACAAGGATATACCTAATTAGGAATTCTCATCCTTACAAAGAATTATGCATAAAAATTTGTAACTATATCAACTTGTTAAAGTATCATCTCAAATCTCCAATAAGTCCAAAGAAGAAAATTTGGTTGTCATGAACTCTCAATATTTTAATAAATTTATTAATTCTATGTCTTAATATTTTTTGACAAAATTAAAATGTATTTCATTTGAAAATATTAAACATACAATTATTTTTAAAAATTCTAAACTAGATTCATTCTTAGTAGCACAATCAGATATGCCAAAACCAATAATTTTTATTAACAAAAAGATAATTACAATAGAATATCTCCATTCAAACAGCCACTGGTAGGAAAGAACGAAGAAGAAAACCTCTAGTCTAGCCTGGGACTTACGTCCTTTGTTATTACATTATAAAAGGGGCATACCCCAGTAACTTAACTCATACTATAAATACATTATTATTATCAATTTAAAAAAATTAAAAATTTCTTCAACAACAATGCTACCAAAATATTGGGAGGATTATTTAAACTTTGTCAAAAAATACAAATTTTGTAATGTATGACTATATAAAATGCAAACAAAATACTTGTTGGAAATGGTAGTAGAGAATTAAACTTTCAATGAAAAGTAAAGTATCATAAATTGACTTAAGAGAATTCTCAAAATTTGTTCCATAAGGATTGTTAATAGTTGTGAGGTTTGAGAATTGATCTTAAATGACCCAAAATAATTTAACATTGTTTAAATCTATTCAAGCCAAAGATTCAAGAAATGAATAAATCTTTTCTTTTTTTGATAGGTAAAAAAGCTAAGCCTTACATTGTAAAGTACATAGATACATCTGGATAATCATATTTTAGTCTCAAGTTAGATTTTTTGGCCTTACTTATAGGTAATTCTTCGACCTTCCCTTATTTTTTTTCCTCTGATCCAAATCTACACATAATCTAATCACTACATATTGTACTTTTGTTAAGGATAAAGCTTTAAGAAGTCGTGAACCATGAATATAAAAAGGGAGGGTTTGTGCAGGATCATGGTGAACCAAACTATGCTCTTAAGTGGAAATAAAAAATTAGCAAATCAGGGTTATGTCAACATGACGTGCAATTTTTATGCCATATGCCCAAAATGAATGGTCAAGTGGAAGATGAGTATAATGACAAAGGCGAAGACAGGGACACAAATGAGGAGACCAAGGGTCTGGATGTTGAGACTACAGCGAAGTTAGTTGGTAACCCCAAAAAGAAGTAGAGGAAGATCAGGTACGAGGATATTCCACTGGAGGTGCAAAATGATATGGGGTTGGAGCTTTATGTTCTTCCTACCCCTCCCAAGCCCCCATAGGAGCAAGAAAATAAGAAAATGGAAGACGGCAACACAAGCAGTGTGGTTGAAATCAAAGATAGGCGTATGGCTTGGAAGAACTTCAACACCAGAACCTCTAAAATGGGGATTGTCAAAGAAGTTATGAACCTCCAAATCCTTGAAGAAAAAGAGGGGAAAATCCAATTGGAAGAACTCAGTGAACCGATGCTGGTGGCCATTACTGACAATACGAGGGAGGTGGGTATGAACTTACTCAAAAATGCAAAAAATAGCATGATTGACAACTTCCAATCTATAAAATTTCTCTTTTATGAATTGGAGGAAGTAAAAAAAAGGCTGGGGTAGATGAAAAGCCACCTGGGGGATCAAATTAAGATGGTTGAAGACAAGATGAAAAATATGGATAACTTCAACTATAGCATGGCTAACCAGATGCTTAGTAATCTTAAATCTCTCAATGGTAACATTTTCAGTCTTTATGGCAAGCTAAAAGCCAGGGGGCTTGTTGCAGAGAAGGATGGAAAGGACAATGATGAAGATAGGATGGAAGACGGCACCATAACGACATAACTCAAAGCCACATAGATCAAAGCTATGAAAAGGACCAGGAACTCTTGGTGGAGGAGTTTTACAGAGTCAACGATGTGGCAGAAACCACCTAGGACCTTGAGAGAAGGGTGAGGGAGCAAGTGAAGAATATATAACTACCGCCTTTGGCTGTTATTGTCTCTGTAGGTTTTTTCTTTTTGGCTTTTTGCCTATCCTTTGTTCTAGCCTTTCTGTTTTACATTGATCTATTGTTGGGCATTTTTTGCTAACTTGTTGTCCTTTTTTATGTAAGAACTATTAGGTTTCAGGATCCCTATAAAACTTGTTTTTCTTAATAAAAAACATGATGTGCAATTTTCTACTTGTTATAAATTTTATGTCAAAAAGTTGAGAGAAAATAATCTCTAGGAAATTGAATTTAGTTCCTAAACTACTAGGCCTTATCTAGAGAATATATATATATATTGATTGGTCAAAATTTTGAATTTTAATGCAATAGTACAAAAAATTTAGGACAAAATAAAGAAGTAGACATATGTCTAACCACCTTAATCAAAATCAAATGATAATATTTTAAAATAATATTCTAGTTAGAAGAAGTAGACTCATACCTGGATGTGACACATATTTTGGTCTAGTTTTATTCTAAATAAATTATTAATTATTAATTTTCTACTTTAGTATTTTTAAAATAAAAAAAACTCTCATGTCTGACCATCTTAACTGATTCAAAACCGTTTAAATTTAATTTTTATTTTTCCTTAAATTAGAAGAAGCATAGAATGCGATGCATCTTTTGGATTTCAAAAATATTCTACCATTTGAGAGTTATAGTTATTTTTCAAGTAGTGTGTCAATCGGCACTTTATACATAAGTCCATTAGAAAATAATTAATAATTACTTACTAAACTCATAATTTGACAAACCTTAAATTTATGGAAAACTAAGAATATTATTAAGAAACCCTTTTCATTTCATCAAATTTTGATGAAAAAAAGTGTTCAACTACATGTTTGAAGTAAAAAACACACAAGAACAAGACAAAAACACATTTTCAGGACATTTTTTAAGTTGACCATATAGATTTGGTATCAAAAGATATAGTAGGCCTTATAAAGGTATTAACTACTTTTTTTAGTGTCAGGATGGGTGGGAAAAAAATTGGAATAGATTTTGAAATGCTTTGAGGGATTTTAGAACTACATATTTTTCTAATCACCACTTTTTGGCACACCATGATCCTGCACATACTTGGGACTAGAAATGAGATATAAAGTGATATTTAACAATTTTCTTAAACAAAAATGAAATATATATCTAAATCATCATAAAATACATCAAATAGGAAAAAGTAGTCATTCCTCAATTGAGAAAATATATCTAAAGCAGTGTGATTATTAGTTTTTCACACTAAAGCATGTTTTATCAGCTTAATTACATTAAAATAAAACAGTGATAAACCTATGTTACTCTATTGGCATAAAATGGGGGTATTAGGTTTCCCATCATTTTGAATGCCCATCGAGTCCAAACTAGATGATTCCAAAACTTCCAAATTCACCTCAACTCATATTCTTAGTCTTTAACACCATCTTTCAAATTGAATTTGTCTATCCAAACATATTGTCTTGGGATGTGAGATGTATGCAGTGGGTAAAATCTAAAGAAAGACACTTGAATCCTCCGCAGGATAATAAGATGTAAACTATGTTTAAAATTCTAAAATAAAACCATCCCTGCGTTAGATGGATTCCCTTATTAAAATTTTGACTTCTTATGTCTGAGCTACTTCTATGCCTATATTATTTACTTCATCCACTCTTGGATTGCCTTCTTGATATATATGATTTATTCTGATCTTGTCAAAGGTTAGACAAAGTGAGATGGCCCTAGATAAAATTGGGTTTATTCTCCGATTAATGAGCGATCCTTTCCTTATGGAATTTATTATAATTGTAGAATATCCTTTAATCTCTACATTCTTGTAGCCATGAGTTTTATATAGTTCTAGTCATGTTTTGTTGGAGTTGAGGAAAGCCAACTCCGAAGACGCCAAGATCACCTGCATGCGAAACCTGTCAAAGAGAAGCCATAGAAGGGGAGGAGCATGGAGCACGGGCAAAAACCCTAAATGGACATGAGAGCCAAAAATGCAAACACAATAAGAAATGTATTTACAATAAGAAATGGCTTCCGATATGATGTTACAATGAGAGAGAGCCCGAATATAAAGAGCTCATGGAAGCTTGTAGAACAAGCTGGAAGATAAGTGTGACAACTAGAAGGGAACAAACTCTCATGTTGTCACAACATGCATTAAATACGAAATATTAAATAAATGCATGACCTAAGTAAGCTTAAGTAATAGAATAAATAATTAGATATTAATTATTTACTCTAACACCCCCCCTTAAGTGCAACTTAGGGAAATGCCTTAAGCTCACAAAGCTAAGATGAATGCATAATGGGTCCCGGCAACGAGGCCATTTTAGGTACCCAAGTACAATGCAAGAAGAAATGAAACCTCTGTAAACGGGGAAAGAGAGAAAACCACATGGGAAAAACCCTCCCCTAAAAAGAGGTAAGAACCCAGTGAAGAGCTGAAGAAGTCTCCAACTAGGGAAATTGTCCCCTAAAACAGGAACAATGAATGATCATGAAGAAGCAGCATCACTGAAGCATGAAGAAGTCGCAAATCTGTCAAACTGTTGATCTGAAGAAATCTCCATGGAAGAAGAAGGCACGAGCCGAGCATGTCTATATGGTAGATGATCCATCTCACCGAAATGCATAGGTAGCCAGCCACTGCAATCGCCTTGTATGTAGGATCAACCACTGAATACATAGTTCACACTATCGAACCATCGAACCATGGATGCATTAGAACACAGCATAATCCCCCCTTAATGCAAACGGGGTGTGATGACAGGCAACTGAGAAGGTGAGCCAAAATCTTCTGCAAACGAACCAAGAACGAGGAGAGAGGGAAAGAGGTACAGACACCGATAAAGACACGGTCTAACTGACTCTGCATGGGGCTAATGTCGTGGAAGGGACACTCACTTGACAAAGGGAGAATGCCTAAAACAGCAAACAAATAATCCCCCCCATGGTGCTTTATGAAAATAGTGCAAGTACACCTGACTCAAAACAACGTTCATGACTCCCAGAATGCAAAAGTGACAGTTTATCTCAGTGCGAAATAGAAAAGTGCTTCAAAATGATAGCTACAATGATCAGAACTAAAAAAGAGCTACAACAAAAGAAAGTACAGCTGAAAAGAAAGCAAACCATGCCAGGAAAACGATCCTCGGGCCTAAAACACTCAAAATATCCACCATAGAGCAAAAATGCCAAAACTATGATAGAAAGAGAAGAGGCCAAAAGCGAAGAAAAAAGACGACAGTTCTGAAAAGTACACAGAACCAGCTTTCCAAAAATATAAAGTTTTCAAAAAACTGACATGGGATGTAAAAGATATGCATGCCGGAGTCAAAAACAAGACTTCAGACTTTAACAGAAAAAACGAGCAATAAAAAAGCATCAAACCTAAAAATACCTACACCAAAATCTCCGTCTCGAAACCAGCTTTCTGGCGCTTCTTTCGGATTGTAAAAATACCTCTGTATGCAAAAGTTATGGCCAAAAAACCACAAGTAGGTCCAAAAGTGAATCAGGAGAGGTGCAAGGCAGGTTGATGACATCGCACTGACGTCAGAAAGTCATGCGATTAAATTTGACGGCTTGGAGGCCGTCGCAGCAAAAAAAGAGCGCCACATGGCATTGCCACGTGGCAGTGCTGACGTGGCAGGGGTGACGTGGCGGGTCCACGTGGCAAGGTGCCACGTGGCGCCCATGCCACGTGTCACCCCCGCAGTGGCCTGCTCGGCTGACGGTGCTACAGAGTGGCGGAGGTGGCCGCAGGGGCGACGGAGGCAGAGGAGCCGCCGGTGGAGGGCGGCGAACGGGCGGCGGGCTCGAGAGGCGCCGCCGGTGGAGGGCGGCGGCCAGGAGGCGGCCGGGCCGCGGTGGTTCGCGGGCGGCGCTGCCTGCTGCGGCCGCTGCGGGCTGCGCGCAGGTGGCGCGGCGGCGGCGCTGCCGAACATGCATTTTTTTTAAAAAAAAATTTCGCTCTGCGTCCGTACGATCCGTACGGCAGACTCCTGGAGGCCTCAAAAATTCGCCAAAATTGCCCTGTCTCCAAAAACAAAAAGCTTTATATGAATCCTGACTGCAAACGGCCTTCCGGATCCAATGGTGATGTCTGTTTGGGCTGAAAGTGCTCCGAAAAAATGCTGATCCCTTGATTTGAAGAAAAATTGCACAAACAAACTAGGGTTTGTGACTCCAAATCACGGCTTCAAAATTTCTTCAACGAAGCAGCAGTAGGAAGGCTCTGATACCATGTTGGAGTTGAGGAAAGCCAACTCCGAAGACGCCAAGATCACCTGCATGCGAAACCTGTCAAAGAGAAGCCATAGAAGGGGAGGAGCATGGAGCACGGGCAAAAACCCTAAACGGACATGAGAGCCAAAAATGCAAACACAATAAGAAATGTATTTACAATAAGAAATGGCTTCCGATATGATGTTACAATGAGAGAGAGCCCGAATATAAAGAGCTCATGGAAGCTTGTAGAACAAGCTGGAAGATAAGTGTGACAACTAGAAGGGAACAAACTCCCGTGTTGTCACAACATGCATTAAATACGAAATATTAAATAAATGCATGACCTAAGTAAGCTTAAGTAATAGAATAAATAATTAGATATTAATTATTTACTCTAACATGTTTAACTAAAGTTTTTAATTCTACCCAATTATTAGTTTATATTCTTATATATCTTGATAACTTTTATATATATCCATTTCTTTAGTTATGGATACTACAACCAATGCCTACTCTACCCGAATTGCCTCTTGAAGCTCTATCAAATTTGAGTTTAAACCATCCCTCCTTAGGTGGTTATCATGGGTACATCTCTCATTTTCTTTTGAATTCCCCAGCCCCACACTCCCTTCACTTCTATAAAGGGGGGCAATTTTAGACTAGTCCACTTGCCTCCTATTTTATCATCCCAATAAGAACTTATAGCCTCCTTCTTTTATTTATTAAAAACGTGATTATTGGTAAGTTCAATGACAGAAGTCTCAATTTTAATTTTAATTTACTCTATATTCATCTTGTTATCTTGAAAATTATTTGATTGTGTTCTTTCCATAATTCCCATAAGACAATAGAAGTTAAAAGTACAAAGTTGTGTCACCTTTCTAGCTGACTTATCAGAAGATTGAATTTGAGTATTTCTATCCAAAAAATATTTTTTTTCAAACATATGATCTAGATAAATTGATTCTAGCTAAGCTATATATGTTATCATACTTTTCCAATTGGAAATGTTTATTAAATGCATGTTTTATATTAGTTTATGTCCAATTACTAAAGAAATAAAATTATTTCAAGAAAATGACATTTCAATAACTCTTACTAGTTTAAATTATTTTTAATAATAACATATAAACACCATTTCATAGAGCTCAAAGTTAAGAATATTCTCATATATAGTTTTTTACTTAGATATAGTATAATGTAATTTGAAAATAAAGTACAGATTTCAACACTTGAGAAGATGTTGATTTTGAGAAAGAAAAAATAGTAAATCTTATATATAAAAATTAAAAAGTATATGGAATTCTAGAGGAGAGAGTCATCTTCAAAAATGTATAACTTTTCTTTTGGTTAGAATAGATTTATTTTGAAAAATGTGGCGGGAGATGAAAACTATCAATTATAGGTGAGTTGAAATTTGAATTTTTATAAAAGAGAAAATATAGCTCAAAATACATTTTTTATTTTTGATTGATCTAGCTATATATCTCACCTATAATATAATCTAATATCAAAAGGAGAAAAGTTTATTTTCATATAGTTTTGTGATGGAAACTAGACCCCTCATTTTCAGCATTTTTCAACAACTAAAAAATCATCCTTAAAAATTAGAAAAATATATCAATTCTTATTCCAAATAATCATTAAAAATAATTATCCTAAACTTCTTCCATTTCTACACATTTCATTAGTTTATTTCAGTTTCAGATTCTAAATAGTAATACCAGTTTTATGTTATTGAAGTTGAATAGTTATACTTTTGTTATCTTTTTCCATATGTAAATATCTATAAATACTATCCTTTGTAAGGAGGGGCCAAGCTTGCAACATATCAGTTATAGTTCTTTGACATGGTGATACCCATCCCAATTGCAAATAGAGCCAATTCTAACATTGACTTGAATAAGGGAAATGCAAAAAATGGTGGTGAATAGATTCTTCCTCATTTTTTCATAAAGGACATCTACTTGGGCCTTGGAATGCCATTTTCTTAGATAGGGATCATCTTATTTGAAACTAAGCAGGTAAAAAATATTGCCTAAGGAAGATAAGATTTATTCCAACATAATATTGTAGAGAGGGAGTCCTTTATGCTCATTTGGAGATGCTTGAAGAATTTATACCCCACATTAATGTATCCTTTCCAAAATTAAAATTCAATTTCCTATTTGATAAGGTTCTATTTATAACTTTCACTTCCTTTGGTGGGAGGTTCATGTCCTTAAAATCCTTTATCTCCAACATTTTCCTCCATCATCAAAGGTTGCATAATCTATAACTCTTTTTCCCCATCTAGGGGATAGTTTATCATTCTTTTCAAAAGCACCATATCCTCCTCATGAGTCTTTCCAGAAGAGAGCTTCTTCCCCCTTTCCATATTTCATGTTAAACTATCTTGGATGGAGGCTCTATAATCCATCATGAAGTTCCTAATTCTTGGTCCTATATGTTGAGATTTCTCCCTAAATATGTTCATTGAATGCATATTACTCAGATATTGCTTTATTAGAATCATTTCCCACTTAAGTTGTGAGCTCGTGAACATTCTCCATAATAGTTTAGCTCCTAAATATTTTCCTTGTATTTTGATGTCCTTGATCTCTACACCTCCCTCATCTTTTGGTCTACATACCTTTGTTGGGATTAAAGATAGAGTAACTGAGAGGGGGGGGTGAATCAGTTACTAACAAAAATTAATCACATATCCCTTAGATGTCTTAAAGATCTAGTTACTATTGATACTCGGTAAACAAATGTTGTAACTTGGTAAATTAAACTATTACTTATCTTCAAGCATTCATGCATGTAATTGAAAACAAAATGAACACAAGAGACACTAGATTTAACGTGAAAACCCAATATGGGAAAAACCACCAAGTAACTAGTTGCCAATTTTTCACTCTTCTGAAGTGAGCCCTGTTAAGAGCCAACCCTCTTAAAGGTTACAATACACACTGTTAGGTGTGACCTTATTAGAGGATTTAATCACCCTGTTAGGAGTGGCCTTGCTAGAGGTCTTTAGAACAATTCAACTAAACTGTCACCTTGTTAGAGGATTTACAAAATGGCTATTAAACCAACTTTGTTAAGAGATTTGAAATCACTGCTACAATGGTTAGAAAGAAACAATGAATTGACCTGAACAAGATGCAACTGAATTTGCTGACTACAAATCTCTGTTTAGCATCATTAGATCCTCCCTGATCAAATATGGCTCTGTTGCTCCTTAATGATCTCTGATCATCCTTCAAATTCACTTCCACAATAATCAGTCCTCATGTCTCATTAATTCCACACTTCCATCTTACACACACTTAGAATTTGTAACTTGACCTCTTAATTATACCATTCAGATTGTCAAGTTAGCCCATTTATAGGTTACATTTACCAATAAACCATACATCAGTTGGCTACAAATTCTAAACAAATCAAAGTTATTTCATAAAACAGTGAAATCCTTTACTGGCCGACCCTGCTCGGTAAATACTGCTTCCAGAAATTTCCTAAGTTAACCTTCTTGACTTGGTTAACATTGCAATATCCTTAAAATCCTTTGGCTGCTGAATTTGCTCAGTAAAAACTGAATTCCTTCATGAGAGCTCGGTAAGAACTGCTTCTTCCACATTTTCTTTGATGATCAAGTGAGCTCGATAAGAACTATTTTTGCCACTTTTCCTTTGATGACCGAGTGAGCTTGGTAAGAACTATTCTTTTGCCTTGCTAACCTTCTGAGCTTGGTAGACACTATCCTTTGCCTTGCTGACCTTCTGAGCTTGGTAGACACTGTCCTTTGCCTTGTTGACCTTCTAAGCTCAATATACTCTATCCGATGACTGATATGACATTTGTGTGACATCAAAGACAACACACAATTGAACAATTGTATCCAACAACCTTGTCCCAAGATAATAGGGAAATTTTCTTATTTTCCCCTATTTCCTACCAAAAGAAAGTTTTCATGAGTCTATTGATTCCATCCCTATTTTTTCTAGGGAGATCAATATAATATAATTGATAAATAGGTTATACTAAAAGGATGGATTGCATCATCATTGCTCTACCTATAAAAAAAAGTCTAAAGGGAGGTCCATGTATTTACAAGGTAAACTTCCTCTTTTTAAATTCAAAATTTGGCAAATCTTCTACTCTAGATTAGGATATGCATTAAAGAAGAAGATTTATGACTTCTTAGGGTTAATCTCTTGACTTGATGCACTACTATATTGAATTAAAATTACTTTAAATGATTTTTCCTCACCTATGGTTCTTTTCCATAAATCATTGTGTCATCAACAAACTATTTTTGGGTTGATGGATCCATTTTACTATTTATCCTAATTCCTTTAATAGTCTCCTCATTCTTGGCATTGTTCAGTGATCTTCCTAGAACACTCCTGCCATTAAGATGAAAAGAAAAGGGGATATCAAATCCCCTTGTCTAAGTTCCCTTATAATTCCAAAAAATCCTTTAGGTGATCCATTTACTAGTATTGATAGAATAGGGGAGAATATGCATTCAAAGATTAAATTAACCCATTACTTTGTAACCCTAAAGGCTTTGAGGCATTTCATCAAAAATCCCCAATCCACTCTATGATATGGCTTTTTAATATCTATCTTTATTAACATACTAGGATCTTATTGTTTTGAATAGTATGTATGGCCTCTTAGGTATTAATTGCTCCATCAAAGATATATCTTCCCTATAAAAACCCTATTTGTTCCTTGCTAATCAGGTTTGGGAAAATGTTTTGGATTCTCATTCTCATAGTCCTTTTTTTGTATTAACATAGAGTAAAAAGCTATATCAAAAACATAGAGTAATAAGCTGAGATACATCACTATAGGAAGGGTTTTTGAATTAAAATAGCATTAGAAGAACCCTCAAAATTGATCCTTTAGAATCATGAAGTATCAATTATGCATTTAAGATTAACTAGTGTAGAAGCCAAAAGACTGGATAGATGCTAATACAAAAAGAAAGGATATCAACCAAAATTAAAACTCAAAAAATAAGGGCCCTTTCATATAGTTATTATTATCATCTATTTAGTGTTAGAACATGAGGTACTCTATTAGCCATAATAGGTTCACCATCAATCTTTATCTTTCCCATGAACTGGATCATTCTTTCCAATTCTATTTTCCTCAGCATATATTTATGTCTGTTGAAGTATTGGAATGCAATTATGTCCTCTTTATGGATCATGATTTGAATTTCCCACATAAGCATCCTAAATTTGTCTCTTGGTATTTCTAGGATTTTCATAACCTATGACATGATATAAAAATGTGTGAGTTTACATCCAAAATTAGTAAGCTACCTCCCTCTATTTTGAAAAATCTCTCCATTCCTCTCCTTCCTAAGAAACCAAAGAATTTTGCAAGTCAAAATAGGCCAAAAGGTGTTGGACTTGAAATCAAAGTACTCCACAAATCTTTCTAAGACCTCACTCCAAGAAAGACAAGGTCTACTATTCCACACAACAAGAGACCCTAGAAAAATAGACTAGAACCCCCAAGAAAACTTACAGTAAAAAAAAAAAAAGTCAAAAGATTAAATAATACCACAAACAATAAGATTTCCTAGCTCATGGGGAAGAGTGTTACCAACAGCAAGCTTTCTCAAAAGAAACAACCACCTAAAACAAGACTTCTTAGGTTCACAATGGGAGTGCCAAAAAATGTTAAAGATAGATTACCACTTGAGGATTGAGATCTCAAAACCCCAAACATGGTTCACCCTCTCAAAGATATAATAATCACCCTTTAACAAATATATCTTCTTACTGGAAGTTGCCTGCAGAGAAGAACCTGCAAAAATCCTTTTAATCCACTGTCAATATTGCTCAATATTCATAGAAAGACCTAGAAAAAAAATTCTCACAAATTTAACAAATATAGAATATGTTTTTTTTCTTTCTGGGTATAGGGAATGTGATATTTAGCAAAAATTTCATCCCATCTTACTATCCTGCTGTCAACCATCAAATCCTTGACAAGGACAATACCCAATTTATTTCACTTCTTTCTAGAATAGCTTTGAGTGAGTGCTAGAGGTTTACCTTTAGTCTCAATCCCCCACCAAATAGATCTATCTAATACAAAATATGTAGGAGGAGCTCCATTAGCACCTCTATTAGATATAAGAGCTCTAACTTGATTCCAAGCCTTCCAGATTAACTGAAATACCTTGGAACCATACATAGATAACTAAAAATTGCCAAAAATCTTATCACAACTAGGAAGCTCCAACCAACCCTTCCCTTTTTAATAGCATATTGAGATATACTTTTCCTAATCAAAACTTTCCAAGGTTGATCCCCTTCCAACGCTTGAATAATCCACTTATCTTCTAAGGCCAACTCTTGAGCTTTCATATCCTTAATACCAAGGCCTCCTTCTTCTCTAGGTAGACAACACCATTCTCACTTAACAGAATGCCTCTTCTTATGTCCTTTTCCATCTAACCATAGAAAGTCTCTTGTGATCTTCTCCAACCTATCAATTTGGTAATTAGCAAATAGCCAAGCAGAGGAGAAATAAATATGATGAGTAGATAAGACCTTTTGAACCACCTAGACTCTTTCAGCCAGTGAGATGAGATTGGTTTTCCATTTAAGATACTTCTTTTCAATTTTACAAAATAGCCAGTTCCACATGTATTTAAGGGATGGATCTATGGAAAATGGGATTCCCATGTATCTGATAATGTCATGAGGCCTTGCCCATTGCCATCCTTTTCTCACCATCCACTATGGGGGAGAGGAGGACGACCCAATAATAGAAGACTTTTGAGGTGCCACTTTAGCTCTAGAAACCATACAGAATAATTGTAATTTGTGCATCAAGTTTTCAAAGTTACCTTCCTCCAATTCAATAAAAAATACAGTGTCATCTGTAAATTGCGCATTGATCAACATTTCTTGATTAGGGAGAGTAATCCATCTCATAGGAAGTCCTAGTTGAGAGGATATGAGAATGTAGAATAAAGTATCAACTACTATAACAAATAAAGATGGAGCAATTGAACAACCCTATATAATAGATATTTGTAGCACAATATTTGTTGAGATTATGTGTGTTGCACACATTGCATAATATTGTATTATTGTATTATTTTATTTTATTATATAATATTGCACCTAGATGGACGTGCAACATGTAAGGATTCTCATGGGATATACTTGATGAGTTGTATTGTAACATTGTGGTAATATTTGATGTAATTATTTAATATTGGGGAAAAGAATTAAATGCCCAATATTAAATGTGGGGTCAATGGGTTAGGTAGCACATGGTTATAGAACATGGTTTATGTAATACTACTTGGTGGTTTTGTGGCACTTGCCACTATATAAGCAGCTACAAGGGTAGTTGTTGGTGTGAGAAGGCACAAGGCAAAAAGGCAAGAGTCAACTAGGAAAAGGCTTGACAAGTTAGCCAAGGGAGCATTTGTGAAGGTTGGAAGCATGGCATGGGATGTGTGGATTCATGCTTGTTCACATGGATTTCTTGGTAGTGGTTATGGCTTTGAAGGCTTTCATGTTTGTATTGCAATAGTATTTTTGTTAAATAATACATGGTGATGGATGCTTTTGGAGGCTAGGTTTTTCCCTAAATAAGGTTTCCCAAGGTATATCTTGTGTCGCATTATCATAGGTATGTTGTCTATTCTCTTGCATATGGATTTCAATTACATATTTATTTCAGATCTATTGTTATAGGTTATGTGGAAATGGTTATATTCTTTGTTGCAAGTTTTCTTACAAGTGGTATCAGAGCTAGGTTATATTATTGTAATCCTAGATTGAACCCATGGGAATGCATGAGAGCATAAAAGAAAGAGCAAGAGATATGAGTTGTTTATTGCAAATCTGAGGGTTTTGAGTTTGTTGTTATGATGGAATGTTGGTAGATTTTGGGCATGTGAAATTTTTGGACAAAAGGGTTTTTTCAATGTTTCATTTAAATGAAGGTTTATAGGAGGTGGCTTGTAGTAATGAACTCTTGGGTAAAAAACTAACCTTGCCATTTGATCTGAGTTGATGTTTCCATAAATTTTGATATAAAATATGCCCTAGTTTGGCCATGTTCAGAGGAAATGAAAGATTTTTTTAGTTTCAGCCCATGATGGTCATCAAATTTAATCCTGTTGGAATTTTTATCATAAAAAAAAAAAAATCACAGTGAAAATGGAAAAAGGACTGTCTTAGTAAAATGACCATAACTTTCTGTCAGATAATCAGATTTTAGACTTCTTACAAGTATTAGAAAGTTAATTTAGAGCACTACAACTTGGTGTAGGTTTGGTTCTATGATTTTGAAATTTTTTAAGGTTTTAAGAGCCCAAAAATTAAATGTTTATTTTGAGCACAAATTAGAGCATATAGAGTTAGATTTTGGACTTTGAGTAGTCAATAGAAAGCTCTTGGAGAGATCTACACATTGGTTAAGATTTGGTGTATGTTTGACATGATTTATTTGATGATATATTGATCTAAAATAATTATGATACATATTGGCTATGGTAGCATTGTGAGTTTATGACATTGTATATTTTGGAGATTTAGGATTTGATTCATTGTATACTTAGTTTGTATTTCAGATTGGTCTCATGATGATATGGTTATTAGTGTTTGATTTGGATATGTATGATGACTTGTTGGGTCTAAAAATTGTATAGTTTTGTAAGTGGTCTATACTTACAGGTTGCATTTATGAGTTGGTTATGGGTTGTCTTTGCTCATTGATCTTTCATTATTGATGCATATTTAGATAGGTAGCTTGGATTTGGCTTGTTGATGCCCTAAGTCACATGTTTCACTATTTTTTCTTCATGTAGAATGGATGAGATGTTGTTACCAAGTATAGTCATGTTGGAGGATTGTGGTTGACTATTTTATGCTGACAGGTTGGATACATTGAGAGTCAAATGCTCAATTCAAGGATGTGATCATGGTGCCATAGATTTTGGTATGACATGATTGGATATATAGGTACATCCTTGATGTTCATTGGTTTGGATTTCTAATTTTGTTATAGTTGTATATCTTCTTGGTTGAGGATCATGGTTATTTGGTTGCTTTTAAGAAGCTCATGATGTGCACTTTGAGTTCTTTTATAGTTTGATGCCTTGGTTGATTCTCGTGGTTAGAGGATGTATTTTATATGATGCCTTGGATGACTCGGTACCATGGTTGAGTGGGATTGTTTTTGGCATTGATATATTTATTGAGTGTTTACAGATGTTGGAGGTTTGTCTTAGATCATGTTTCTGCAGAAGCAACTTTAACATTTGCATTGAGCACTTGGTTATCTTCACGGTGTGTGAAAATGATTATATCTTGAGGATGCATAGAGTTCTTAGTTATCTTCATGGTGTTTGGAGATGGTTCTTCATGGTATGTGGAGATGGTTTTTCTTCATGGTGTGTAGAGATAGTTGCATCTTGAGGACTAATGGGGTTCTTGGTAAAGGTGTAGTTTATGCTTTCATTTGACATGTTATTCTTGGTGTAAGGATGGTTTCATTATTATGTCATAGTATTATCTTGATACACATTTAGAGTTTTGACATGTTATAGTGTATTCATATGGAGCATGTTATCTCTTTGGTTGAGATGGTTAGATCATGTTGTCATGTTTATGTTCCTCGGGCCATTGTTGCAACTTTGACAATGACCTTGGTTTAGTTTCTTGGTATTGAGTACATTGATCATAGGTTGGATACTTCATGATATTACTATGTTGCATTTGGAGTTGGCATGGATTGATTATTTACAAGTGCTCATAGATGCTTAAAGAGGATGGTGATACTAATTTCTCTTGGATTAGAGAGTTATTTATTGGGATAATTATTTGGTTTCAGTAGAAGAGTTTGAGAGGCATTTACCTAGTATGGACTTGAGAGGAGATTGTTCTTAGATGAATCTTGGTTGGAGACTTGGATATCTTGATGAGCATTCTCATTCCCCACTCTTGGTCTACTCTGTGGTTTGTCACTTGAGAGGTATAACCCATTATTTCTCTTAGGTGCATTATGTTTATTATTTACTTTCATAGAAATGGGTCTTGAGCTATGGTACGTGAGTTAGTTATGGAAGGTTCATTTTAGAGATGGTTTAGCATTGGTTATCTCCATTTTAATATGTTGTTATGCTGGTTGAGTTTAGGAGATGGTTTTATATTGGGCATATTCCTTGGATTGGGAATGGTTTATAAGTTTGATCTTCTTGTGAGAGGCTTACATCCATGATTAGTTACATGGTATGGTTTGGATATTATTGTCGCTTCTTGATTGGGGTTTTATGGAGGAGATCACACTTGCACCATTTGATATCTAGAGGTGTGTGTAGAAGGACATGATACAAGTTATGATTTGCATGGTTTTTCTTTGGTCTTGGTTATTTTTCTAGATGTTTGGTCTTTCTTACATTGGATTTGAGATTGGTTAGAGATTGTGATCACTAGTTTGTGCTTATGTATGTCATGTCAGAGATAACATGGTTATTCCTTTATCTCTTTCCCTCTATCATTTGTGGAGAGCTTGAGAGACTGTTGGAGATTTTTTAATAGAGTTGTTTATGCAGGTTATTGGTTTATGTGTTGTGAATGTCCTTGAGACTACATAGATTCACTTCTTTGAGACGTTGTGAGTAGATTGGTTATAGATTTAGCATTATCTTTTATAGTGGGAGCTTCTTGGTATATATGTGGCAGGTATTACTCTTGAAGCTTATGATTGCAAATTACAAATTAGATATACTGATGATGTGAGGTTCACTTGGTATACCTTTGGAGGTATGGATAGTTGGATAGGTTTGGCACTTGCTGTGGGTGCTATTTCAACTATGGATATTTTGAAAAATACAGATACATGTGATTACCTTTGGATCAGGTTTTTATGTGCTTGGCATTTCAATTGGTACATGAGTTTATGATCTTCTATTGTGATAAGTTGGGTGGCTTTCTCTTTGGATGGCTTCTATGTATGTCTGGTGGCAGTGGCATAATAGAAGGTGAGATCATTCATGTTTGAGATGCTAGATACTTTGATTTTGTTGTGGGTACCAGGATGCACCACTTCATTTACTTTGATCCATGATGGGGGATGTGCTAGGAGGGATTATTTCCTTGTTCATTTATGTGGCTACAGATTGACCCTATGTAATGTATACAAGTGGGAGATTTTTGAGATTATGTGTGCTACACACATTGCATAATATTGTTATATTGTATTATTTTATTTTATTATTTAATGTTGCACCCATATGGGCATGCAACATGTAAAGATTCCCATGGGATATAATTGATGAGTTGTATTATAACATTGTGATAATATTTAAAGAATTAAATGCCCAATATTAAATGTGGGGTCAATGTGTTAGGTAGCACATGGTTTTAGCACATGGCTTATGTAATACCACTTGGTGATTTTGTGGGACTTGATACTATATAAACAACCACAAGGATAGTTGTTGGTGTGAGAAGGCACAAGGAAAAAAGGCAAGAGTCAAGCAAGAAAAGGCTTGACAAGTTAGCCAAAGGAGCATTTGTGAAGGTTGGAAGCATGGCATGGGATGTGTGGATTCATGCTTGTTCACATGGATTTCTTGGTAGTGGCTATGGCTTTGAAGGCTTCCATGGTTGTATTACAATGGTATTTTTGTTGAATAATACATGGTGATGGATGCTTTTGGAGGCTGGGTTTTTCTCTCAATTAGGGTTTCCTAGGATATATCTTGTGTCACATTTTTGTGAGTATGTTGTCTATTCTCTTGCATGTGGATTTCAATTACATATTTATTTCAGATCTATTATGTATTATGTGGAAATAATTATATTCTTTGTTGCAAGTTTTCTTACAACATTACCTATAAGCTCACCATTAACATCAATGTCACTCGAGGAGTCTCTAAGAAGAATATCAATCCACTTACAAAAATACTTCAAGGAAATCCAAAGGCTTGCATCATACCCTTAACAAAAGGTCATTCTACCCTATCATATGCCTTCTCAAAATCTAGAAGAACTATTGTTGCATTATGATTTTCTTGCTTTGCCCAGTGAATGGCTTCCAACTCGTAATCAAGTTTTCTAGAATAAACCTTCCTTTGATAAACCTAGTTTGGGTTGGGTATGTAAAATCATTAAGAATATCTCTAATTCTTCTAGCTAGAAGCTTAGCCACAATCTTATAGGATAGTTTTAACAATGTAATAGGTCTTTAGTTCCTGACTTGATATTTATCACCTCCCTTAGGTAACAATTTAACTACCCCTCTATTAATATCAACACCTAAGGATCCCAATCTACAGGACTCAATATATAGTTCCAGTAGTTTTTAGGCTATCCATTCAACATTGTGTTTATAAGATTCAGTTGGGAGGCCATCAAGACTAGGTGACATAACATTAGAAAAGGATAGAATATTATATTCAACTTCTTCACTAGTTATGGGCAAATCTAATTTTTAGCATCATAACTAGAAATTTTCTTTTGAATAAGCTTGAGAATTATTATAATTTAAAGCTATTGTGTTCATTGAATTTTGATGTAAAGAGATCCTTGTAGAAGCTAAAGAAGGTATTTTCCATACAACTGGGGTCGCTATTGGCTTCCCCATTAATCTAAACTTTTTCGATCAATTCTCTTTTCTATTTTTCTCTAATGGTGTTAAAGAAATATTTAGTCCCCTTGTCACAATCCTTCATCCAGTTCATCCTAGCTCTAGTCATTAATCCTCTGATTTTGTATTGTTGATGTTTCCTTAACTAACATTTCACTTTAACTAGTATTTTCTCTAGTTGGGAGTCATCACCTATGATTTGCAATTCTTTTTCAATCGAATTTAAAGACCTCTGTAAAATTTGTTCCTCCCTATTCCTGTCAATAGCTTCATTTTTCCTAATAATCTAGTAGATCTTCTTCCAAGATTCAACCAAAACTTTCCAAGTATCCCTAGGATTCAAACTTGGATTACGAAGTTTTCCCAGACTGGTAACCATTTTAATTGCCTCGATATTGTCTCTATCTTTTAATAGAAAGGTATTAAGCTTAAAAATTAAATTTGTAATCCTCCTATTCCCTCTAGAGGTATCCAAAGTAATGCAGGCATTGATAGGGTGATGATCTGACATAGAAGATGGAGAAACAAATATAGGGCCATAACCATCCTACCTATCAACAAAGAAGACTCGTTCTTCTATATATAGTCTATCCAAATGAAAATAAACTATTTATTTCCTAGTTTGGTTGTTACACCATGTCTACCAGATATCATAAAATGTCTTCTTCTTGAAAGCTAAGGGATCAACAATTCTAAAAACTTCCTCTTGAAATTGGCTAGAAAAATTTATCATTATCATAGTCTTAGTAAATAATTTATAGGGAATATTAAAAAGATATATGGGAATATAAACATTAAAGGTCTCTAATTTATATTTTTTTCAAGATAAGGGTGATAAAGGTATTATTCACCTCCCTGAGGATTTTTCCCAATTTTCATACTCCTTGTAAAACCTAATCAGTTACCTCCATCTCTATGAATTCCTAGAATTTTTGAAAGAAACATGTTGGAAATCCATATAGCCCTAGATATTTATCTAGATTCATGTTCCAGATGTCTGCATTTACTTCCTCAAAGGTAAATTTTCCCAATAGTTTTAAATTTTGTTCTTTGGATATAAGCTTTGGGATGTTCTTAATGATGTTGTCTTATGCCCCTAGGTTCAAGTTATCATTATTATTCAAGGTCTATTTAAAATAAATGAATAAATATTATATTAACAGATTGAATTTTAAAATTTAATGATTTTTCATTGGCCTAATTATTTTAAAATAAATTTACACATTATATTTCTGGACCTATATATCTAGGTTATACTTATTGATCATTGTTTAACTTAAAAGTCATCATCAAGGATTATTTATTAAGAAGTCATAGAAGTTAAATAAAATAAAAATTATGTAAAAATACATTTTAGGATGAGAGACTTATATATAGTGTGCTTGAATAAGAAATCCTTATTATAGATTCTGATTATCCTAAAAGTACTAGAAAGAGGGGACACGAGATTATGGAGAGCATTTACATATCCATGACTCACTTAGGGTTTCAAGAAAATACAAACTTACTTTTAAGAAAAGGATCACATGGGAAAATTTTAAGCATTAGTAGCTACTTCAATTCAAGATTTAGGGAGATGGCTTCTAGATTCAAGGACTTCTCATCATATGGCATCTTCACAGTCTATGTTTTCATCATTTGATCCTTGTCATACTCTACCTATTTTGATGGGAAATTATACTTCTATGAATTTTTTTGGGAAAGGCATTATTGATAAGGGGGAGGGATACTTCAAAGATGTGTTGTGCATACCTCACCTAAGTCATAATCTTCTTTCCATCTATCAACTCACTCATGGAGATAGAAGGATTGTGGAATTCACACCTGATTCACTTTTTATTAGAGACTTAGAGACTAGATAGATCATTGCTATAGGGGTGGTTGATCACACATCTTGGCTATACTACTTCTTAGATTTCGGTCATGATGATGATAGTGATTTCTTGGCAAATTCTTCAGCAGATTTTGATCACACTTCTACTATTGATTCAGATTTTGAGAAGAACTTTGGCTACTTAAACTTGGGTGTTCTTACATATGATCAAGTTCTTGAGCCTTCCATTTCTTCTCCTCCTATTGATATTGCATCTACTATTGTTCCTGATGATAGTTGTATTCACATAGCTATGGATTCAAGTGATTCAGTGTAACGAGATATTCATTGTCTTCTAGACTTAGTTCCATGGGACGATTACTTGACAGACATTTCCAGTTTATTTGTGGAGTCCTACATTGCAGATTTGGGAGACACTATTGATGACATTCATCTTCTCTTTGGTGAAGATGATCCCTCTTCAATTGTTGTGAGGGAACACTCTGACCCTAATCTTCATTCTCTACTTGATCAGTCTTTTCAAGGTTGATATGATGGTAGATCTTTTATTACAGTAGTTGGAGGAGGTCATTTTATTTTTAAAGGAGACACTTGGGTCTTTGATACATGTTATAGATTCATCCTCAGTTGAGCCTGATTTATCTTTTTCAGCAGAGTGGCATAGTACACATGATTTGGAGGAGGCACCTTTTAGTATTAACATGGGGACACTTGAGCAGGTTTCAAAGATTTCATACATTTTGAGGTTTCTTCCTACAAATGGGAGAGGCTTCATTGATACACCTTTGGTTTTGTTTCTTCCTAAGGGTAGGAATGTTGTTCTACACTCGTGGAGGAGTTTCTACATTGAGCCTTGTGCATCTACCAATGGTGTACATTCTACATTGAGGTGAGGTTACTTGGTCTATCTTCATCTTCTTCTCTCTCATTTTCTTTTATTGTACTTATCTCTCTTTTTGGAGGGGGATTTTTCCCGTGTTGTTTTACCTCTTTCTCCACTTTATGAGAGATTGTTTTACATCTATCTTTTGCACTTGCATCTTGTACATGGGTACCTAACATGGACTAGTAGCTGGGACCCATCTTGCATTATTATATAGCTTTTGTGAGCTTAAATACATTCTCCTAAGTTGCACTTAAGTGGGGGTGTTGATGTAAATAAGTATTTTCTATTTCCACTTTACTTAAGTTTACTTAGGTTAATGCATTTTCATATTAATTTTCATGTAGACACCTAGGATTTTTCATATTCATATGAGTTGTCATGTAGACAACATAGTAGTTTTCACTCCAATTGAGCACATGTTGTCTACTACATCTCTTTATGAGATACACCTTTACATTCTTATCCTCTCATTGTTGCACATACATTCATGCACAATGGAGTATAATCCACTCTTAGTGGACAAGTGCTTAGTTGGTATGCTTATCTCTTTGCTGACTCGTAATCATATCAGTTACCTTTATATACAAGGTACTTCTATGATGTATTCATCCAATCATCTAATATCCATTCTCATTTTATCATCATTTGTCTCTCTTGTGCTATCTATTGAGCTTCTTGATCTTGGCATTGAGTTATTGCCTTAGAAAAATTCTTACATTGTATCAGAGCTATACCAAATTCTTACAGGTTGAAATACTTTAATCAAGGTCATATTTAATAGTTTGTATTGTAACCTTTAATAGGTTTGGCTCCTCACGGATCTCACTTCAGAAGAGTGAAAATTGGTAGCATGTTATTGGTGGTTTTTACAAAATTAGGTTTCCACATTAAATCAATGTATCAAATTGTGTGATTGAATTTGTGATGTTTCGTGTTTACATTTTTTCTAAGTTCATTTGACCTAGGACAATAAAATACAAAGGATTGAAGATATTGGATGATCTAATCAATGCATGCATATATGTTTGTTGAGTACTAAAAAGTTTTATTTATACATTAGGACCTTGGATAATTGGTTTGACCCCCCTCTCAGTTATTCTAAAGTATTCCAACAATTGGTATCAGAGTCATTAGTGCTTGTGAGGAAATAGTTTGAAGGTACTTGAAGCTAAAGATAAAGATGTACAAAAAGGAAGTACCCAAGCTAAACAAGGAAAATTTTCCTTCATGGAAAATTTTGATGAAGTTGCATCTAGGTGAACTTGAAGATTTTGCAATGTCAATTGTGACCACTAAATATGTGGAAGTGAGAGCCCTTATTGTAGAACAACTGAAAGAAAAGAAAGAACACAAATGGAAAATGTTGGAGATTGTATTTTCCCTAAGCTATTCAAAGTTTTATTACATGAAAGAATGTACTTCTGCTAAATAAATGTGGGATACCCTAAATAAAATCTTTGGAGGAGACAAGAATATGCTTAGAGCCAAGGAAGAAAGTCTAAGAGGAAAATTTGATTATATGAGAATGCAAGAAGGTGAAACTATAGTTCAGTATTGTGAAAGAGTCAAAGATATTGTAAATTCAATCAAAAAATCAGATGGAAAGGTTGAGAATGAATCTATGATCAACAAAGTTTTAAGAACCCTTCTTCCTATCTATGATATTAGAGTATCTACTATACAAGAACTACTATATACTCCTAGTAATACTATGACCCTTAAAGGACTAGTTGGTAGATTCACTACTTTCAAAGTTTCAAATTTTGATAATTTCAAATATAATAATAATTATTCTACTTTCAAAGATAAACTAACACTTAAAGAACCTAAAGATAAGAAAAAGAAAAAGGTTAAGCATGTTTCTAGTGATAGTGAGATAGATGATGAAGATCTAGAAGAACTAGAAGCACTATTGGCTAGGAGATTTCACAGAGGAAAAGGAAAATACAAAGGTAAGTTTCCCATCATATGTTTTAATTGTAATGAAGTTGGTTATATTGTTGAAAGATGCCCTGAGAAGACAAACAAAAAAAATGGAGACAAATACATAAGTAAAAGAGACTAGAGTAAAAAATACTATAAAGACAAGGGAAAGAAGGCTTTCTTCATTGCTGAAAAGGAATCTAATGATATATTAGATGATCATGATGAAGAAGTTGTCTATGTTTATATGAAAGATGATGCAAATGAATATGAGGCAACTACAGTAGTATCCTATGTTAACAAAAGTGACAAATGGATCATTGATAGTGGATGTTCTCATCAGATGACTGGTGACAAAGTAAGTCCATAACCCTTGAGAATTATAATGGAAATAGTGTTAGATTTGGTAATGATGCATCCTATCTAATATAAGGAAAAGGATCAATAAGATTGACAGACAAGATCATGTGTTACAATGTTTACTATGCAGAAGGATTTAACTTTAATATTTTGGGTGTGTCACAATTGAATAGTTCAGGATGCAAAGTTGAATTTGAACACAAGAAGTCAAAGATCTATGATGCTAATGGAGAACTCATTAGAAGTGGTGATCAGACAAGAGGTTAAAAAAAATTATCTTTACATGACTAAAGCAACCTGGTTTATTGTACAATTGAAGATTATGTCATGTAAATTTTGACAACTTGATTAGTATCAATAAGATGAAAAAGAGTCAGAGATTTACCAAAACTGAAGAAACCTGAAAATGTGATTTGCAAACAATGTCAGTTAGGCAAGATGACAAAGTCTAGTTTTAAGAGTAAGAATCATACTTCAAAAGAAATTCTAGAATTAGTTCACACTGATCTATGTGTACCAATTGATGTGGAAATTTACAAAGGTGACAAGTATTTCATTCTATTTGTTGATGATTACTCTAGAATGATGACAGTGGGATTTTTGAGAGAAAAAATTGATGATTTTCAAATGTTTAAGTGGTATCTACCAAGAGTTAAAAAGGAAATTAGATCTAACAAAAGTGGAGAGTTTACATAAAATGAATTTAATAATTTATGCAATGACAAAGGAATCAAAAGAAAAACTTCTACACTTAGGACCCCTCCACAAAATGGGATAGGTGAAAGGAGAAACAGATCTATGATGGACTATGCAAAGATAGTGATGATGGAGAAGAATGTTTCTTTGAAATATTGGAGAGAAGTTGTTAGTACAACTCTCTATATCTTGAACTAAGTACAAGTCATGAAAGGTACAAATATCACACCTTTTAAATTTTGGTATGGATATTCACCCAATGTCAAACATTTTAAAGTATATGGAAGAAAGGGTTATATTCTAAAGGACAACAAAAATGGTAAACTTGATGCAAAATGCGAAGAAGGTATATTCCCAGGTTATTTCAAAGAAGTAAAGCTTATAAGTGTTTAAATACTAACATTAACAAAGTTGTGGAAAGTGCCAATGTAAAAGTTGATGAATATATAGAAATACATGAACATGAACAAAAGAAGGAACTTGAAGATTACAAAACATTTATGTACTACTATGAAGGCATATCTACTAATATTGATGAAACTGAGAACCAAGTTGCTAATCAACAAGAATCAATGACTATCGAGTCACATACTATGGATGTCGAGTTACAATCAAAAGTTGAGACACATTCTAATGTCAAGATCAACTTACAAGAAAGGAATGTCAAGATACCTAATAGAGAAGTACATAGAGAACCTAAGATTGAACTTCATGAATGACCTATTTTTGAAGAAAGAAAAATAGAGCAAAGATTATAAAAATATGTCAGATGACATCATCCTGGTGAACAAATCATTGGAGAAAAAGAGGATGGATAAATGACAAGGAATAGATTAAGGAATGGAACATGTTTGTTAAGAGTACATGAACCTAAATTAGTGATGGATGCACTAGAGAATGAAGACTTGGTTCAAGTCATGAGAGAATAAATTGATCAGATTGAGAAGAACAAAACTTGGAAACTAGTATGGAGATCAAAGGATGAGAATGTTATTGGAATAAAGTGGGAATACAGAAACAAACTGGATGAGAATGGTGAAGTAACAAGGAATAAGGAAAGATTAGTCTACAAAGCTTATGCACAAGAAGAGGGATTTGACTATGAAGAGACATTTTCCCTAGTTGCAAGATTGGAAGGAGTAAGAACTCTTCTTTCTTATTCTTCTCTTAAAAGATTCAAAGTTTATCAAATGGATGTTAAGTCAGCATTTTTAAATGGTATATTAGAAGAGGAGGTTTACATTGAACAACCTGAAGGATTTGTTGATCCAAAAAATAAGAACATGATGTGTAAATTGCACAAACCTCTATATGGCTTAAAACAAGTTCCTTCTAAGAATGGTTTGAAAGACTGCACAATTATCTTGTGAAGATTGGTTTTCAAAAGATTGATGATAACAAAAATTTATACTTGAAGATAGAAAGAGGTAAAAGAATTTTACTAGCTAAAACATTTGTTGATGACATCATATTTGGAGGACAAGATACATTATGTAAGACATTTACAAATGAAGTGATGAAAGAATTTGAGATGTCTATGTTTGGAGAAATAAAGTTCTTTGTTGGACTATAAGTATATTAGATGAAATATGGTATCTACATTACTCAATCCAAGTATGTAGAGGAAATCTTGAAGACTTTTGGTAGAGAACATTTAAGACCAGTTAGTACTCCCATGGTAATAGAACATAAATTATCCAAAACTTATGACTCTGCTAAATTAAATCAAACATTGTACAAGTCTATGATTGGGAAGTTGCAATATGTGGTTCATAGCAAAACTAATATTGCACTAGTTGTTGGGATTGTTGCAAGATTTTATGCACTTCCTAAGAAGAATCACTTAATGGTTGTCAAAGAGATTATGAGATATTTAAAAGGGATAGAAGACTATGGTCTATACTATAAGAAGAATGACAAGTTTGAATTGAAAGCCTCTATAAATGTTGATTGGGCTGGAAATATTGATGATAGGAAAAACATAAATGGTGGAGCATTTTTCGTAGGAAAAAGATTAGATTCCTAGACTAATAAGAAACATAATTATATTTCACAATCTACTATTGAAGTTGAGTATGTGGCTGCTACTTTGTATTGTACAAATTTGGTATGGATTAACTAATTAATCAAATGCATGAAGAAAGAAATCACTAAACTTTTGGTAATCTACTATGACAATACAAGTGTTATGAGTGTATCTAAGAATCATGTGATGCACACAAAGACAAAGCATATTGAAATCAAATATAATTATTGAGAGAATTGGTTCAAGACAAAGAAGTGGGAATAGAATATGTGAATACAAAGGAATAGATAGCTTTAATATATTTATAAGGGCTTCACCCAAGGATTCACATGAATACCTTAGAGGTAAGTTAGGGGTGATGGCCCTATCTCAAGGTACTTAAAGAAGTAATAGTAGTGACCTACATCAACAAAATTGAATGAAATATTTTACAACTTGATGCAGTGGATTCTACTTTAGAAACTGCCTAAAGTAGGGAAGGAACTGAAACAAAAGATTTATAGTCATAAGTAAGGTGACATAAGTAGAACCTTATCAAAAAAACTTGATTTTTTTATATCTGCATGAATAGATGACACGTCTTTGGGATTGTTGTCAAAGAGGGAGAGTTTACTACAAGTAGGAGAGAGTAGTAGGAGAGAGTATATCAGAGAATGAGGGAGAGTTTAAAATAAGAGTTTACATTGAATATCTTGAAGATATAATTTCATTGAGGATGAAGAGAGATTGCAAAGCAAACACTAACCTATGCAAAGGAAGGAAAGATATTGATAGAGGGAGAGATTTCAATAAAAGGTATTAAGTTTCTTTCTGGGATTGTTATTGATATTGATTTTTCATAAATTCCAAAGAGGGAGATTGTTGAAAATGAAGATTTTTGAAGTGTATAAATGAGAGAGATTGTTGAAACCTATCATGTGAACAATCATTGTTTTGTCAGTGATGTCAAACTTGCTACTTGTTGGTAAGACAATTACTACTTTGGTTTGAATGCTATCATTTAATTGATTGATGAAGATGATTTGAAAAGAAAGGATAACAAGAGTACCTACAGAAAGGTTGAGTTATGTGGTGTATAAAAGGAGAACTAAGACCAAATAAGACTTTGATGATATAGTATATTGTATATCTACTTAAGGCTATATAGAAAGGATACTGAAGCAAAGACAAGAAGAAGGCTAAGAAAAAATTATATGTCTACCAAGCCTGATGGAGAAAATAGTGTAAGTTGAGCATTTAGTTCAGGCCAAGAAGAAAGATGGTTATGACCGAACTAAGAAAAATTTAGTATGTACTGAGAAAAGAAGAAATCTAATACATGTCGAGAAAAGAAGAACGATAGTATGTGCTAATTGTCAAAAGTTAGTAAGAGTTGAGTGTCATTAAATGGCAGTAATGACCAAACAAAGATTTGGCTTATGTTGAGCAACCTAGTGTTGATCAAGCATTAAAAGTTAGTTATTGCTAAGTAAACAACATGTTATTACCAGGTGACAGTATAAAGAGTTTAATAGAGATTTGATGAATCTTAGATGGCAAAGTTGATTTCTTGTATTTTGTGAAGCATGTTGAAGATAAGCTTGATGAGCTAGTGGCACAGAACTCAAGATAAACCAGTTTTAGATGAATCGAAAGAGGATTGTAAGAGAAGTTTCTAGAGGTAATAGAATGGAAAGGAGGGAGGATTTGATGAATCTAACCTAACCCTAAAAAAAAATTTGATTAAGCAACAAAAGATCAAAGTTTTATATTTAAGGAGATACAAGGCTAGAAGAAAAGTGTGTGTGAGCGAAATAGAAGACATCTGGAGGTATTTCTTCATTTGGTGGCCGAAGGAGGAAACTCATAGTTGGCATGCTAAGCATGAAGGCTTAAGGAGATGAATGCTTGAAGGTTGAACGAGCAATAAAAGATGAAGGGAATGGATGCAAAACAAAATGAAGAGTTGAATGAGAATATGAAGAATGTGATCATGCCTTTAACCCTTAGGATTTGTATAATAGGGTTACATTACTAGCCAATACTTTATATTATTATTGAATCTGATAAAGTATTTATATCTAGAAGACATCTGGAGGTATTTCTTCATTTGGTGGCTGAAGGACGAAACTCATAGTTGGCATACTAAGCATGAAGGCTTAAGGAGATGAATGCTTGAAGGTTGAACAAGCTATCAAAGATGAAGGGAATAAATGCAAGACAAAATGGAGAGTTGAATGAGAATATGAAGAATGTGATCATGCCTTTAACCCTTAGGATTTGTATAATAGGGTTACATTACTAGCCAATACTTTATATTATTATTGAATTTGATAAAGTATTTATATCAAGTTGAATAACATGATACTACACTCAAGATCAATGATATATATAATTCTTAGGATCACATCTCATTTCTTGAATTTATGAAAATATAATTGTCTATATAGGAAGAAGTGTTCTAAGAACCTTGCTTACCATTGTTTCATCATCTATCTTTCCTCCTGAGGCCCTGATTGCACACACATTGGATTCGATTCTATCATTGTATTTTGCAGTGTTCTCATCCACATTTGATCAAATTGACCTCTGATACTTTTTTCCTTAGCTCTCCTTACATTGTCATAACCTCCATAGATAGCTTTTAGCTTGATCCACATCTCAAAAGTAGTACCATAGTCTTTGACTTCATCAAATTTAGTATAGTTGAGAGTTGAAGCAATATCAATCATCATAATGTTATGATTCTTCTTTTCTATAATTTCTTCAATAGCCATAGTTCTATTTGGTGCCACATACTTGGTGTCTAGGTAAATTATGTTTGACTCTCTAATGGTTTCCAAACACAATCTCATGAGTTCTTCTAATGCCTTTTAGGTATCTTTGTTCAACTTAGGGATCTCCCTTCTATAAGACATCTTGATCTTTAGGTTAGGTCCTTGAAACCTTCTCTACAAGCACCAAAAGTTCTAATACCAATTGTTGGAAATATAAGAGGAGTAATTGAGAGGGGAGGGGTGAATTAGTTACCACAAAAATAAATCCCACATCCCTTAGATGTCAAAACAAGTCAAAACCAAACTCTACTAAAATTGAAAACATTGTTGTAACTCGGTTAGCACTAAATCACTCAGCAAACACTAAGAATTATTGTAACTCAAAAATCCCTAAAATAAATGCTTCTTAGGATGTTTAATGTGATTGTTATAGAATTTGTTCCTTATGATGGAAAATTGGACACCAATGTTGTATTGTATTGGATCTTTGATATGGATAAGTTCTTTGAGTATGAAAATAGTCCTAATAATAGGAAGGTAAAAATTATAGTTACTAGGTTAAAGGGACATGCCTCACTATGGTGGGAGCATTTGCAAAATGATAGATAGAGGAGAGGAAATGAGAAGATCAAAACTTGGCTAAAAATGGTAAACAAGGTGAAGAACAAGTTCCTTCTAATTAGCAAGTTAGCTTGTTGAGAAACATGCAAAATTTGACACAAAGGGACATGACTCTCAAAGAGTATAATGAGGAATTCTATAGATTGGACATCAGATTTGGACATGTGGATGATGGTGTTGAGAAAATTTCAAGGTACATAAATGGATTTAGATCTAGGATTCAAGATGAGATAAGTTTTGTGAAATTGGAAAGTGTGGAGGAAGCATATTATTATGCCTTGAAATATGAGGAGATCTTGACAAAGAAGCATGAACAAAGACAAAGAGGTAGAGGTAGATCTTAGGTAGAAGGTGGTAGATCTAAAAATTCTATGCAAGATAAGGGAAAATATGAATGGAAGAGTGATAAAAAAGGCAAGACCAAGTAGAAAGGTGGTGATTCTTACCAAGGAGGCACTCATTCTTAGCGAGGAAGATGTAATTCTTATTCTAGAGGTGGTTTTTGTGGTAATTGTTTTAGATGTGGTAAAGAAAGGTAGAGATCTTTTGAGTCTAGATCCTCTGAAAATGGACAAGGTAATAGAAATATTGTGATTCAAGGAGACACTGCGGGTTCACCAAGTGGACCTAAGGATGAAAAAAATCTAGTGGTGAAAAGAACCTAGTGTAGTAAAGGAAGTGATGAGGAACCTATTCTAAGGAGAATTCTTTTCAAGACTAGATATAAGATGGTTGAAAAATGTTTCAAGGTGATCATTGAAAGTGGAAGCTCTATAAATTTGGCATCAGAAGAGATAGTTACAAAGTTGCAGTTGCAAAGGTTGAAGCATCCTAAACCCTATCATGTTTCATGGATAAAAGATGAGCATAAGATATTGGTAAGTAACTAATGTATTGTGAAGTTCAAGATTGGACATTACTTTGATGAAGTTCTGTGTGATATTATGCGTATGGATTGTTGTCATATTTTGTTTGGTAGACCTTGGCAATATGATAGATATCCTATACATGATGGAAGATTGAATCAATATACTCTTTGGGTGAATGGGAGAAAGAAAATGTTGCTGCCTTTGATTGAAAGTCCAAATGAGGTTCATTGTACTACTGTGAGAATTTACATGGTTAATGGGAAGAAATTTGAAAATGAAGTGAAGAAGAATCAAGTCTATTTTTCTATAATTCCTAGGAGGCCAATTTGAACTAGTAGTAGTAAAGTGATAGAAAATAGTGGTGACTAAGTAATAGCTAGTAATGACCAAGCAGTAGAAAACAATAGAAGCCAAGTACCAACATAAATTGAAAATTCATTGAATGAATATAAAGAAATTGTTGCAGAGGATATTCCTAATAGTTTACTATTAGAAATTTGTTCAGTGCTCCCCTCAAGATTTGTGACAAGGGCTTAACTGAATCCTGTGTACTAGAAGTTGAGTGGTTGTATCGAGAATTGAAAAATTGGTCTTTTGGTGCAACAGAAACCCCACTCTAACAAGTGGTATCAGAGCTTGGTCACAAGTTTGAATCCTCAGACCCTCAGGTAATACTAAGGGGGAGATTGTTGGAAAAAAATTTAGATTTCCCCTCAGTATTTGTGACAAGGGACCACCTCCTATGTACTATAAGTTGAGTGGTTGTATGAGGCATTGAAAGATCGGTCTTTTGGTGCAATTAAACTCTAACATTTACCAAGTCAATGAGATGTATAAGTCATTATATGGATATAATTCTTGGAGATAGTTTTTCAAATAAAGAACCATATAGATTGGAACCTATAGACAATGAAGAACTTAATAGACAAGTGCATGTACTATTATAGAAAACTTTGATCAAAGAGAGTTTAAGTCCATGTGTTTGACCTGTTGTATTAGCACCTAACAAGAATGGAGAATGGAGAATGTGTACTAATTCCAAAGCTATTAACAAGATCACAGTGAAATATAGGTTTCCTATGTCAAGGATGGATACCATAATGGATTGTTTGAGTAGAGAAAATTATTTTACCAAGATTGATTTGAAGAGTGGCTATCATTAGATTAGAATCAGAGAAGGTGATAATGGGAGACTACTTTCAAGACAAAATATGGTTTGGATGAATGGTTGGTAATGCCATTTGGTTTGACTAATGCACCTATTACTTTCATGAGGTTGATGAATGAGGTTCCCAAGAGATTTTTGGGTAATTTTTTGATTATTTATTATTGTAAATACAATAGGGAAGTAAACTCTGGGGAGGGTGAATCAACACTTAAAACTTTCAACCTCTAAAACTATTCACCACACATCCATCTCACAATCTATACATATAAACTGAAATACCAAATTAAGCATATACATCCATAGCATGAAATAAAAATATTCAACACATGTATCACATAAGATATTTTGTTACCCAGAAACTCTCCAAGGAGAAGGTAAAACTAGGATGGGGATGACACCCATAAATCTTCACTACTATAGTAATAAATTGTATCCAATGAAGGTTACAATATTTGACCCTAAAACATGATCTACCCTATGAAAGGTCTACCCTATTAAAGGCTTGCAAGATTTTTAGATCTTACCTTGTTAAAGGATTTAAAAACCCTGCTAAAAGTATACCTAGTAAAAGGACTTTAACTTACAATGAAGTAAGAACCCTGTTAAAGATTTACAACAGCCTATTAAGACTACTATGTTAAGAAATTTAACTAATTCACCTATTAGAATGTCTTAGTAATTATCCTACAGTTATCACTCTATTTCTTGATGTCAAATCACCTCTATACTGATGTGTACTTGATCCTTTCTGATTAGACATATATCTTCATTGTCCTTTGATTACTTTCCTTTGTTCTCCTTTGACTGATTCTACAATATAACATAATCACCATGAATGTGCTTTTTGTGCATGCAAAACTCACTTTAATTCTCCTTCACATACTTAGAAAGTTTAGGGTTTGTCTTCCTTAAGAAGACCTAGGTGACTTAGGGTTAGGTATGAATCAATGGTAGTGATTCACCCATACTTCCGCTTAAACCTTCCCTTTTCTAATTGGATGCATGTAATGCATAGAGATTCACAATTAAGAATTTTCTTTATCAAAAAAAATCATAAATCAATCCGTAAGTCAACCCAACAATGGTTTACATAGAAGTTTTTGCCATACAAACAACTATATCAAAACTATGTAACTTGTAACTTGAAGTCTCTGATGCTTGACATCAACTACAACTTCAATGTTGGCACTCAGCATCTGAATGACTCGGCATGCATTGTATTTTTGGCACTTGAATCACTCGACACATATTATCTACTTAGCATCAAAGTAACTCAGCACTGAGTGGCTTAGCACTCACTGTTTACTCAGCAAGCACTAAATATATGTTACTCAGCCTGTACTATCTGACAACTTATGCTCAGCATGTATTACTTGTTTGGCATGAACAAAGTAAATGATTTAAGTATATTGTCACTCATATGTCAAAGCCAATATAAGATTAACAATCTCCCTCTTTGACATGAGTGGAAAAATACTTGATCATGTATGAATAACCTTTAGCCTTTCAAGCATAACTCAAATAATATCCATATACATACAAAATTTCAAAACTTCAAAATTTTGCAAAAGCCTATAACTCATTACTCATACCTCAAAATTTAATAACTCCTCCTAATTTGATTGTGTTGTTCTATTTATACTCTATTTCTATCATCTCCTTCAAAAATATTATCTCCCGCATACATCTTGTCTCTCTCATACCTTATTTCTCCCCCATTTTGACACTGATGTCAAAGGGTTATATAGTTAGAGTGTGTTTGTCCAAAAATGTTTTGTGGACTTCAAGCATGATTTTTAATGATACATCCCAGTTATCACAAGCTACCTCCAATGATTTGATATGGATGTCTAGCTCAACAGCAAGGTGAACTAAGCCTTCATGAGTAGAAAGATGTTGATCTTTCTTCATGAGTGTTTTAGAAAAGGCTAGTTCCTTGGGCAATATCTCCATATGTGGAGTTAGAATTGACTAGATGCTTATCATTGATGTTCACTTCATCTTTTTATAACACTGCTAACTGAATTTGGGAGTTGAGGATATGTCTAGAATGTTTGTCACTCTGAGTTGGAGACTTTGGCAGAGTTATTCCAGATGACTATATATGACTCTCCAAATTTCGTGTGGGATTACACAATTTGGTGTACAAAGAGAAGATGTTCTCCAGAACCTTCTTCACATTGTTTATTTTGGTTGCTAACTCAACCTGTGATAGTGCAATAGCACTTCATATCTTTTCATCAACCTTATGTTGGAACTTTCTCTCAGACCATTCAAGTAATTTTACATTTGAATCTAGTTCTGTTTCATTTATATTCTCCACTAAGCTAGTTAACTATTCAACTATTGGCTTGTTTCCTCTAGAAATGGTAGATTGAATGCATTAATGAAAATGTCCTTGATATCTTTCAAGGCTTGCTTCTACCTATGCTCATGTCTGAGCAGTTCTTGATTCTTCTTCTTTGTTGGAGCATCCTATAGTATGCCCATCTACTCAATAGTAATAGTTGCAAGACCAAATTTGGGCAACTCAATCAGCTCATCCAAGTTCACATTGACAAATGATGTGACTTCATCTACCTTAGATGTGCTTGGGCTTGATCATGATGATTGTAGGGGTATAGCTTCTATACTCAGACTATGAAGAGCTTGACTAAAAGGAGTAGAAATTTTTCGTAAAGTTACTAGTGTTTGTATTACTAATTGCTCATCATTTTTTATAGTCATACCTAGCTCTCTAGCCTTATCCTTTTCCTTCTCTACATTTATAGATGCACCTTGTTCTTGTGTTGTAGGTGCATGAGTGTCTACCTGACCTATTTGAACTTGTGTTCCTTCAGTCTTCTCTGTTTCAACTTTCTACTCTTCCCCTGTCTCACCCTTATCATGTTCACTTACCCTTATAGTGATTGAGACTGGAGTACTTTGTGCCAATATACTGATGGTAGAAGTAGTTCACTCCTTCCATTGATATACCACAAGGGGTAATATAGGTTGTATCATAGAAAATTGAGGAGGGGTTGTAGATGTAACTTGTTCTTGTACTTCCTCCCCTACAGATATCTTATATGCCTTCTCAATCTCATCAACACTCACCATTATAGGATTGTCACAAAGTTTGGACTGGGTAGTGGATTCCACCAATATCTTTTTCAAGTCATCCACTATGAGGGGATTGATGTTCTGAGTGATAGAATCAAAAACATCCTTAATCTTTACATTTTCACATTCTGTATTCACTTCATGTGGAGGACTGACACTCAGTACTAGTGTATCTAGTACACTTTGTTCTATTTGTTGCTCATCCTCAACTGGTGCATGTGTATTTGTATTTGTTTTAGTGTCTTCCTCATGTGTAATTGGCTCAGTATCAACTGTGATTACCTCTGTTACCTATTGTTTCTCTTCTTTGTCCTCACCTACCTCAATAGGTGCCTATATTATTGCCTTGGGTGTTGTCAAACCATATAGTAATTTCCAAATTAAAGTAGTCTTTTGTACTTGTTCTATAACATGTTGAATTCCCTTTATTTTGGTGCAAATTTCCTAGTATTCTTCTTCAATGTCTTGGCCATTGATTCCCTATCTAATTCTAACATTACTCTGGCAAGTGCAGTCTCTATGATTTGTCTTTCTATGTTTAGACTATATTGCCACTTTTGATCAACTCTATCAGATAATTCCTTTGGTAGAGAGTCGGCAATCTCAATTGAGGTTTTTTTTAATGTTGCCATCATGGCATAAATTGACTCCTCTACTTAGTTCATCTCAATTTTTCCAAGTGTATCAAATTGAATATGTGAGAGACCAGATAGATTGACATTGTTCTTTATATTTTCACATATATTATCTATATCTGAAGAAGGATTGTGACTTACCACTTGAAACTGGTTGTTGTCATCAGATTCAGTCATCTCTTTATCTAATTCAACTAGAGCAACATATTTTCTCATTTGTCTCTTCTAAGATTCTTCACCCTTGCTAGCTTGACTGCTTCTTGAGCCTTCTTTGTAGTGTCCCTTGTACTTGCTCTTATAGAGGGGACTGTAGGCTTAGGTTTTGCAACCTTCCTTAGTTTTCTAATAGCCAGTGGCTTACCTTTACTTTTCTTTTGCTTTGGTGCTTCCTTGGCTTCTTCTTCCTCAGCATCTTCTTCAATTTCCACTTCTTCTACTTGGTCTTCTCCTTGACCTTGGGTTAAGGCCAATGGTGCTTGAGCTGATATATCCTCTTCTTCTTCATATTCTTCTTTTTCTTCTTCTTCATCTACTCCTTCACCAAATTTCTCTTTTAACTACTTCATAATTTTGTTCTTTTTCCTAAAGACTGAGGCAGTCTTCAAATCCATTGTTATCTTAGATTTGGCCACATCATAGTTTCTAAAGGTAGTAACCTTAGCATCTATATCTTCTACAAGTAATGTTATTATTGTTGTAGAGGCTTCATCAATATTGATTTTGTGGCCTGATGGCCTTAGCCACCTAACCCTTGGAACAACAACTTGAACACAAGTATAATCAACATCAACTAGAAAGAAAACATCATTACAATGTTTCTCAACTAGTGAAACTAGTATCCTCTATTTCTTTTTCATTGATTGTTTGAAGTCCTCAAAATAGCTAGTCATAACTGACTCAAAATTGTTCCCACGTTGCTCAAAGAACTCTCCTATCTACAATACAATAGATCTATTTGTTTTTCAGGACACTTTACCAAATGTAGGAAATATATTTTTTACATAAAAGAACATACATACAAGAATTCAGCAAAATTTACATTGTGCACTTTGGTCTTCCTTATAGCTCAAAAGTTTTTTGATAGTTGTTGCATCTGCAACTCGGCAAGGTCATAGGTATGATCCTTCTTTACTATCTTAGAGCCCATGTCAACAATAATACATGGTACACTGTTTAGCCTGCTTGATTGATAGAACTTATGTGCTATTGTCCTCACTACAAATGCAATTAGGGGATCTAAAATAGTATCAATTTTCATCCCTTGTTTGTTCCACACCACCCTTGTATTATTTTCAATGACCTCTTTAGATTCACTTCTCATTGTTTTAGGTTAGTCAAGTGTTGAATACCCTGTTACTCTGTGTACAATTTTCTTGATGATCTTCATCGGTCCATTATCCAACCAAATAGAATTATCATGAATTCTACTCAAGACTATCTTAATACATTAATTCTTGAAAACATTTAGAAAATCTAATGCATGGGTCAACCCTATCCTTTCTACAATTTTGAATTCATCCTTCAATGATCCATTTTCACACAATTTTCCATACATTTCCCTAATTTTTATGTCTCCTATGCTACCAACCTTACATGTATAGTAGTATCTTACATCTTAAATCATCAAAACTCTTGGTGGTATCATCGACAAAGCACTAACTGGATCTTGCTTATAAGTGTTATCAAGTATGGCTTTAAAGTTTGGTTGTCTAATCTCATTACTTATCACTTGCACATTCAAAACTTCTCTACCCTCTTTAATCTTAGTAGTTGAAGAACTAGACACCATAATGTAAACTAGGGTTTGTGAAAATTCAAACTATATAGCTCAGTACATGATAAATACCTTTGTGAATTTGTTGAATTTGGCTTGCAAATTTTGTTTGATCTCTTTCAATTTTGCCTTTCACTCTTTATGCTCTTCTTCAAATTAAAATGATGTCAAATGAGTGGAAATCAATCATATAGACCTCAAAACCTTGCATTTAGTATTTAATGCTTACATAGCTATAAGCTTAGCTTTAGTAAAGATTTTGACTCACTCAGCTTCCATGAAGTTCCCATTTCACTCGGCAACTACTATGAACTCAGTCAACACTAACAACTTTGATAGCTTGACATCTACTAACATTTCACTTGGTAACCATAGTGAAACTCTACATGCTCGACAGTAACATGAAAACTAGCAAAACTTAAACATTCATTCAATTTTTAACACTTTGCATATATGTTCATGCATATGTAATCTTTTCATAGATAAATCCTTGGAACTAATGTATAGTAAATATTTTAGATATCAGTCCCATATACCTCTTGATTACTTAATTAGAGGAGGTGTGATCACCTAACTCATTGGGTGAAGTGATCCCTTCTGAACTTAATGTGTTGCAATCTTCCTTTCTTTTCAATGTCTTGTTCATCTGATCTCTGATATTCTCAACATCTTCCTTTCTTTTTCCTTTGTTGAACTCACTGCTTGGTGCCTTTGACCTTGTTGGACAATTTTTGCTTATGTGACTAGTTTCCAAATAGCTAAAACATGTGGTTTGACTCAAACATCTACTGTAATCACTTCTAAAATGTGTTCTTATGCAATTTTTAGCAACATGTCCATACTCTTGATAGTAGTGACAACTATACCTTGTATTATAATCCCAATTATAAGAGTTCCCATTGTGATTTACCTTTATCTACTTGTCTGATGATCATTTAGGCTTAGATCTACACTCATATGCTCTATGCCCATACTTCTAATAGTTATAATAGTATCCTTCAAATCTTTGTGTGCTTGAGGTCTTGGTTTTGCATTATTGTGTCTAATGTCCTTTTTTGTTGCATTTATGGCAAGGACCCATGCACTTTTGCTTATGATTTTGATTTGAACTCGTGCTCCTATAAACATTAGTTGTATGACCTATCTTACCATAATTATGAAAAGTAGGTTTGGAGTTCTTATCTTTTTTACTTCTTTCTCACCAGTTTTGGATGATTTTCCTTCTTCAGTACTAGTGTATCCCAATCCAAAAGTATCATTTTTGGATCTAGAGGATCTCATCAATTGTTTAAAGTACTTGATGGCTTCAGTAGGTTTGTTGAAACTATCAACAAACTCCTTTTTCTCTTTTCAGATCATTTCTCTGTTGTTCATTATGCAACTTCAGTGTTGTGATCTCAATATGCTTTGTATTCAGTTCATAATTTGCAATCATCATTTGACCCAAAGTTTCCAATTGCATGTTAGAAATCCTAGTTACCTCTAATGTTTTCTCTTCTAGCCTATTGGTCAAAATCCTTTTTTCATCCTCAATCATGACTTTCTCCTCTTTAGCTTTCTTTTTTTGCTCGGTCACCTCACATAGCAATATTGATTGGACTTCTTGCTCTCTCTTTAGATTTTTGACCTCTTCAGTTAAGGTTCCATTCTTTTTCATCAAATCTATAACTGTTGTATTAAATTCATTTGTGTTTTCATCAACAAACAATTAAGTAGTGTCAATCTCTTGGTATTGTGTGTCATTCTCTTCAATAGAAATTTCCTTCCTTATCTTTAGTGATATCTTCAAATCATTTCTTACTTCATTTAGCTGATGTAAGGCAAGATTTATTTCAATCTTTTGATGCTCAATAGTCTTTTCCAATATGTAGACTTCCATCTCCAAGATCTTTCCTCAAAGCTGCAAAGATTTACTTTCAGAGACCTAGCACTCTGATACAAATTATTGGAAATACAATAGGGAAGTAAACTCTAAGAGGTGGGTGTGAATTAGCACTTCAATATTTCAACCTCTAAAATTATTCACCACACATCCATCTCACAATCCATACATATAAATTGAAATACCAAGTTAAGCATAGACATCCATAGCATGAAAGTAAAATATTCAACACATGTATGACACAAGATATTTGATACCCAGAAATCCTCTAAGGAGAAGGTAAAATTGGGGTGGGGATGACACCCAAAAATCTTCACTACTGTAGTAATAAAGTGTATCCAATGAAGGTTACAATTTTTGACCATGAAACATGATCTACCCTGTGAAAGGTTTGAACTATTGAAGGCTTACAAGATTATTAGATTTTACCCTATTAAAGGATTTAAACACCCTACTAAAAGTGTGTCTAGTAAAAGGACTTTAACTTAGAATGAAGTAAGCACTCTGTTAAAGGATTTACAACAACCTGTTAAGACTACTCTATTAAGAGATTTAAGTAATTCACCTGTTGATCCTACAGTTGGCACTCTATTTCTTGATGTCAAATCACCTCTATACTAATATGTATTTGATCCTTTATGATTAGATGTATCTCTATTGTCTTCTAATTCCTTTCCTTTGTTCTCCTTCAACTATTTCTACAATGTAACTCAAATCATAACACCTTAATCACCATGAATGCTCTTTTTACACATGAAAAACTCACTTCAATTCTCTTTCACATACTTAGAAAGTTTAGGGTTTATCTTCCTTAAGAAGACCTAGGTGACTTAGGGTTAGGTATGAATCAACAATAGTGATTCACCCATATTGTTGCTTAAACCTTCCCTTTTTCTAATTGGATGCATGTAATGCATAGGGATTCACAATTAAGATTCATCCTTATCAACAAAGATCATAAATCAATCCTTAAGTCAGCCCAAAAAAGGTTTATATAGAAGTTTGTGCCATTACAAATAACTATATCAAAACTCAAAACTATGTAACTTGGCACTTGAAGTCCCTAATGCTCGACATCAACTACAACTTCAATGATGGCAGCTGACATCAGAATGACTTGACATGCATTATTTTCTTGGAACTTGAATCACTTAGCGCATACTATCTGCTCGACATCTGAGTGACTTGATAGTCGAGTAGCTCAAAACTTATTATTTACTTGGCATGCACTAAATATCTATTACTTGACATGTACTGTCTGACAATTTATGTTCAACATGTATTATTTGTTCAGCATGAACAAAGTAATTGTTTTAAGTATATTATCACTCATATGTCAAAACCAATCTGAAATTAACATTTTTTTTTTATGATATTTTGATATTCATTAAGACTAAGGAAGAACATATTGATCTTGTTAGACAAGTATTGCAGAGATTGAAAGAAGAGAAGTTGATGATTAACATGAAAAAGTGTTCTTTTATGGAAAAGCAGATTGTGTAGTTGAGATTTTTTATTTCCACTGATTGTTTGAGAATGGATCCTAAGAGGATTAAAGAAATTTTGGAATGGCCTACACCTAAGAATGTGGGTGAGGTAAGATCATTTTAGGTTTCACTAGTTTTTATAAGAATTTTATAAGGAATTTTAGTAATGTTTGTAATGCTATGACTAAGACAATAAGAGGAGATAAAAAGGATTTCAAGTGGACACATGGAGCTGATAAGAGCTTTTAGACTTTGAAAGAAAAGTTTGTTGAGTTACTTGTATTGGATTTGGTTGATTTCAATAAGGTATTTCAAGTTGAATGTGATGCAAGTGGTAGTGCACTAGGAGTTGTATTGAGTCAAGAAGGTAAACTTGTTGCTTTCTTTGGTGAGAAGTTGAATGATGCTAGAAGAAAGTATTATGTGTATGATCAAAAAATTTATTCTATTGTTCAAGCCTTGAAGAAGTGGAAACATTATTTGATTCCTAAGAAGTTTGTATTGTATACTGATTTGAAATATTTACAGTACTTGGGAAGTCAACATAAATGTAATGAGAGACATATGAAGTGGGTTGAGTACTTGTAGAGTTTCACATTTTTTGTTAAGCATAAAAGTGGAGTCACTAACCAAGTTGTTTATGTATTGAGCAGAAGACATTCTTTGTTGACCAAGATGAAGCTTGAATTTCTTGGTTTTGATGAAATGAAAGAGTTGTATGATATTGACCCTGATTTTTCTAAGGCATGGAGAGAGTGCAAAGAACGAAATCTATCAGATCACCAAGGAAGTATGATGAGTATTTCATTCAATAAGGTATGTTGTTCAAATGAATTTAGTTGTGTATCCCTAGAAGTGTTATGAGAGTTAATTTGATTAAGGAAAAGCATAGTGGTGGATTGGCTAGACATTTTGGAATTGATAAGACATTATGTTTGTTGAAGGAAAAGTATTATTAGCCACAAATGTATAAGGATGTTCATAAATTTGTAAAGAGTTGTGGAGTTTTCCAAGTTGAAAAAGGAGAAACTCATAATACTAGTTTATACACACCTACTTTTGCTCTTGAGAAACCTTGGAGTGACATCAGTATGGATTTTGTTTTTGGATTACCTAAGATAGTAAAGGGGTATGATTCTATATTTTTTGTTGTTAATAGATTTTCTAAGATGAATTATTTCATACCATGTAAGAAGACTTCAGATGCCAAGCATGTTGCTGAAATTTTCTTCAAAGAGATTGTTAGATTGCATGGATTACCAAAAGTATTATTTTTGACAAAGATAGTAAGTTCGTTGGTTACTTTTGGAGGACTTTGTGGAAGAAGATGGGTACTGAGTTAAAGTTTAGCTCTGCATTCCATCCATAGATAGATGGATAGACAAAGGTTGTGAATAGAAGCTTGGGTAATTTACTAAGATATTTAGTTGGAAATAAACCACATAATTGGGAGTTGGTGTTGACACAAGTTGAGTTTCCATTTAATACTTTTGTGAATAGGAGTATAGGGAAAATATCTTTTGATATTGCTACTAGAATGTAGCTTAGAGGAATTTCAGAATTGAGGGATGTTGCTAATGAAGAAAAGAGAAGTGTTGCGGGGTCATTTGTTGATTTTATGGATTCTTTGCATAAGGAAGTGAAGTTGAGGTTGGAACAAAATAATTAGAACTATAAGGAGAATGCTAATAAGTTTAGAAGACATCATGTTTTTGAAGTTGGTGATGAGGTGATGGTTCATTTGAAGAAAGGTAGATTTCCTAGTGGAACATATAGTAAACTAAAAATGAAGATGTTTGGATGTTATAAGATATTGAGAAAAATTGATAGTGGTAATTCTTATGAAGTTGAGTTACTTGATGCATTGGATATATCTCCTATATTGAATGTTTTTTATTTGTATAAGTACCATGAGTTAGATGATGAAGTTGTATCATATGATTATCCTAAGAAGTAGATTGAAGAGGTTGAATAGATTTTGGAGCAAAGAGTTGGTAAAAGCACAAAAGGAAAAGATTACTATGAGTACTTGGTGAAGTGGAAGAATAGACTAATTGAAGATGCTACATGGATTTCTTATTCTAAGTTGGATAGCTTAGGTTGTGACACTTACATGATTTAGGAGAATCATTTCTTTCAACTAGAGTTGTTTGATTTTGGAGTATCTTGGGTTGCATGGCTATCCTGCATGTTTTCTTGTTTCTTAGTTGTTTTAAAGTCCATAGTTGATGCTAAGTTCATGATTGATGCCAAGGTTGTGGTTGATGTCAAGTTTGTGGTTGATGTCGAGTTCCTGGTTGATGTTGAGTTCTTAATTACTACCAAGTTTTTAGTGTGTATTGAGTGCCTATTGGTGCCAAGATCATGTATATGCCAAGCATTTTTGAGTGCTAGTAGTTTCCTTGTTCCTTCTTTGGCCAAGTTTTCTATGTCTGGTTCAAGTTTGGACCGACCTTGCACATATTTGATTTTATGATAAGTATTTAATATTTGTTGAGAGTCAACTTGTGGCTTGGTTATGCACTTAATTGGTGTGGGATCATCCTTCCAAGGGCTCCCACTAACACATTTTTGTTGTGTTGAACTTCTCATATGAAGTATGTAATTAGAATAAGAGCTAAAGATCTCATTTGGTGTGTTTAGGTCCTAGAAGTTCTAGTTTAGTTGGTTATTGCCGGTAAGTGGTACAATACCTCCATGAGTGTATAGGAAGTTCATTGGTCTATTAGAAGCCTAGAAATAGGTGTTTGGGTTGATTTTAAGAACATTTGTGCTTTAGGAGGAGCTAGAATTGTCATTGGTAATGTGTGAGCAAAAGTTGCTCGCAACTTTTTAAAAGTTACTTAGCAACTTTTCTTGTTTTTTTTTCCAACTTTACTAAGAGGCTAAAAATCCCTAACCAAACACAAATACCAATGGGAAGGCTATAAGGTAATGAGAAACTTGAAACTAAGGGTTTGTGAAAGTCATTGTATGGCTAAAGTTTACAACAGCATACTGTATGCAGCATTTTTTTAGGAACAATCACTTTCATGATTGATTTCTTGTGAATAGAGTGGAGTGTTGTGTAAATTTTCAATGCATTATTATTTAGGAGTGTCTGAGCCTTCATTTTTGTGTATTAGTTTAGCTTCTTGTAGTTCTAGTAGTGTTTTATAAAATTATTTTCCAACTGTACAGTATTTAGCCAGTTTTGGCAAAGCATGTAAATAAGGGGTTGTAGCTTTGGTTTCCATCATGGAAAAACCATGGAACCTTGGAATCATGAAGTGCAAACCCTATTTTGTTTGTGCAAAAGTGCAGGGCCCTTGGATTCATTTGCAACATTTTATTTGAGCTTGCCCTAGGTGAATACAATAGTATTTGGCTAGGAGTGGACAATAGCAAATTGGCTCTAGAATGCAAAGGACTGGGTTTTATGCTAAGCCCTTTGGAGGGATTCAAGAGGAGTATTAGGAGGTGTTATTTGGTGAAGGAGAAGTTTTGATAAGCTTGAGAAGGTGTTTAAAAGTGAGGACAGCAAGGAACCCTCAAAAAGGTTGGTCATTGGAAATAATTGTTCTTATTATCAAATTTTATGAAACCTGAAGGAAAAGTTGGTAAAAGCCCTAGAAATCCGCAAGGATGCCTAATTGGGGCTCCTCTAGTAGCCCTATTTATGAAGGAACTATTCAATTGGGTATCCAACCAAATTGAGTATCATTTTGATCATGTGGATAGGTTGTAAAACCTATATAAAAGTCCTCACAATCCTTGCTAGAGCTTGTGTTGGTAAAAACCCAAAATGACCCTTATAAGCCTGTAGAGAGTTGGTTGCTAAAGAACAAACTTGCAATGCTAAGGAGTTTGAATTCTTGACTTGGCAGGTAGGTTTGCATAGGTCAACATATCCTTGATTGTGAAGGAGTCCTAGAGACCATTAGAGGTGTCAAAAGAACACTTAGATCTAGTTGAGGATCAGAAGCATAGACTAGCTAGTCTATCCCAAGCTTCCCCATCATTAATGTAAGGGTTTCTTTAGTTGTTAATTTGTATAGACCAACTTGTGACCATGTAAGTATTTAAGGGGTATTCAATAGATTCTTAGGGATGATTATCATTCAAGGAAGAGTAATAAGGAGGGTTAGAATGCAAAGGTCATCATAGGAGATCAAAGTTTGTATTGTATTGTTGGTCATAACCCGAAAGGCCTCACAGTCAAGCATGTATGTTGATGATTTGATGAATCAATAAGTGTTTTTCTCTTCTATCTCCTTTGTTTTTTGTTCTCTTTGTTGTATTTCTAATATGTTTACTCTTGCAGGTGGCTTTGGTAGCTGGGTGTGCCTTTGGCCCTAGTTTCCATCAGTCCCCTTGCATCAATTTCCTAGTAGATACAAATAAAATATGTATACAGGTAGTTAACCCAAGAATTGCATGGTTAAGACCATTAGGCTATGAAATCAATATTGATGAGGCTAATAGAGCCATTATAGCACTATTGGATGAACATGTTGATAAAGATTCCAAACCATTCAATAGATATGAGACTACAAATGTTAAAATCAGAATGTAGATAAATTTTCCCAAGATAAATAAGAAGAGGAAAGGCATGATAGAAAGTTTGGAAAGAGAATTTGGAGAAGGTGAAAAGCAAGAAAAACCATTACAAATCACCAAGGGAAAATGTGAAGACATGTCACATGATGAAGAGGAAGGTGATGAAGAAGAATAAGTTGAAAGTAAAGGGAAAGTAAGAGCTTATACTAAACTACAGGGAAGAAAAGGTAAGAAGAAGGTCACAAAGCCTTCTCATATAGCTTAAAGAGTTACAAGGCTAGTGACAAGGGAATCTACTGTAGAAGTAGTTGAGCCTCATAAAGGGGTTGGAAAAGTTACTAAGCATGTTCAAGGAAATAAATTGACAAAGAGGAAATCTACCACAAAAGAGACAAAGTTAAGAAAACCCACAAAGAAGCATAGAATAAGGGTTATAATGCCAAAAGATGATGATTATTATGAATAATTTACTAAATTAGATGACACTAGTCACTTGAATTAGAGTACATAAGAAATCTTACATAATTGATGAATTTTGTGACAATATCAAGGGAAGTGCAGGTATGGTTGGATTTAAGTTTGTGAAGTATGATAAATTTGGTATTGTAGATAACACCAAGGTTGAAGAATTAATTCTTGATATGATAGAAAATTTCAAGTATACCCCATTAGAATTAGGTAACTTGATACCTGGTGAACTGTATGGAAAGATAGATGAAAGATGGAAGTATGCACTAAAAACTAAGAGATAAATTAGAGAAGGCACATTGTTATAATGATAAAATAATTGAGAGAGGGGGTGAACAAGGTATTTTTTAGTGGTTAATATTTGTAAATTGGCTAATTTAAAAAAAAAATTGCCAATAATTTGGCTAATAATTTAAGATTCAATGCAACCTCAATCGCCACATTTTTATTAAATTTAGTTCTAAAATCAATAAAATCACTTAATAATTTATTTTATTAAAAAAATTAAACTCAAAGATTCACCACAATATTTGATACATGATTAGATTTGATTCACATAAATATTATATATTATTGAAGAAACTAAAATTAATTCACCAATAATTATCATAATTATTAGTTACTTTAGGGATATATTACCAATATTTAGTTTTCACTATTGATTTAAAATATAATGTAATTATCCTCATAATTTGCATGAGATAAAACATGTTCAATTTTGATTTGTAATATTCCATGAAGATTAGTGAACTTCCTATTATTATTGATATTTGCTAATATTTTCTACTCAAAAATTATGATTCCAAAATAATTGCCAATGTAAATAATATTTGAAATAAAAAATTTAGGAGATTCGCTAATAAAAATATTATTTTTTTTCAAAATAATGAAAAATTCACCAATATTTTATATCTTTTTCTGGAGCGGGGTTTCTTAAAGTTTATCCTAGGGGTAAATTAGTTATCTTTAGGTCCAAAGGTACTAATTAAACTTTTAATAACTTCAAACAACTTATTAAAACTTATAAATCCACTTGGCCTTTAGCAACTCATTAATGACTTAACCTGTTCATTCATCATGTAGCTTTTTGTTTAGTATATGTCAAATAATAGAAATATAAAAAAGTAAATAGCATACATCATGAAAATAGCATTCATACAATCGTGACACTAGGATTTAACATAGAAACCTAATTTGGGAAAAACCACCAAGTAACATGCTATCACCTTTTCACTCTTCTGATGTGAGCTCAATTAAGAGCTAACCCTATTAAAGGTTACAAAACACACTATTAGGTGTGAACCTATTAAAGGATTTAATCACCCTATTAGGGGTGGTCGTGTTAAAGGAATTTGGATCATTCCATTAGAATGTCACCTTGATTAAAGGATTTACAAATGACTATTAGTTCAACCTTGATTTTAGGGTTTTACTACCGCAATGGTTAGAAAGTAACAACTAGGTTTGATCTATTAAGATACAACTCACTTTACAAATTTTGATCTCCATTTAGCTCATTTCTAGTTCATTGATTGGACTTCATCATATTCTCCATCTATGATCTTCTTGAAAACTCTTGAAGTAATCACACTTTACCAATCTTCTCACTTTTTCTCTGTTATTATGTCCTTCACAAGTCCTTCACAAATTTTCTAATAAACAACAAACCAACTATAAAAATATTTATTTTCCCTCCTTAAGTAGGTAGCTTTGACCTTTTTCCACTTTAAAAAATCACTGTAGATGTTAGGGTTTGATTAGATTCATTGAATTTCTTCATTTTTTTATCCTTCTACTCCTTTCTTCAAACTTCTAGAAACTTCTCCTTGAAATGACACCATAGATCGCTTAACAAACTTAATTTGTGCATTAAATATGCACCTCATCAATCCTTATCAATTACACATTTTGACTAATCCCAAAATTCAACTATGTCAGCCTCAAAACTTGATTCTTTCACAAACTATTTTTTTGTAACACTCAGTCATTACTATATTCTTCAACTCAGTCATCACTAGGTAGCCCAGTCATTGCAATAGCCCTGCACAACATAATGATCATTCTTCATATTCTTCAAATTCAACATAAAGTAATAATATAAAGGGTCATGACATAAAGATGATTACAATAAGTATCATGTGTCGTGAATCATGATATCAAAATAAGTATAAAATATTATAATTTATGATGCAAAAAAAAACTACAAGTCTTCCTACACCCACAATAAAGGAGACTTTATCGCGTCCCCCCACAATAAAGGAGACTCTGTCACGTCCCCCGCACCCACATAAGAGATGTCTTATCATCTCAAAGATGTCTCACCATCTCAAAGACATCTCACCATCTCTGGTGGAGGTGGCACTCTAAGTGGCACCACCCAAAATGTCGAGACATTGTTCCCTCCATCCCGGTGATGTCCTCATCTTCGAGATGACCCAATTTTTTTATTTTTTTGGGGGGGGGGGACATGTCCACGTGTTACACTAGTAGAAACTCACTTCAGAAAAAGAAATATCAATATGAGATGCTACGTATGCAAAAAAAAATAGGTCACTTGGAAAGAAACTATATGAATAGAGATGCAACAAATAATGGTGAAGAAAACAAAGGCAAGTCAAAGATTGAAGAAATTAGAACTCAACGGAATCAGAAATGGGTAAGGAAACTAAAGGATAGCACAAGGAAAGATAATGAAGCTATTATCATCCAATCCAATGAGTTGGGTGAAGCATCCACATCTAACTAGGCAGTCAAGGATATGACTAGAACTAAGAAGTCAATAAGATCTTACACCAATTCCATATATGTAAGAAAGAACAACTCAAATAACCATAGTAGGATGCACAAGGTCAATTAAAGGAGTTATGCTCTAACCAAGTTACAACTTAGTTGTAACCAAGCTACTTACTATCTCTAAGCAAAGACAAGTTAGAACTCAATTCTAATCGAGCTATGCAATGATCAGTTCATGTTGAGCTCATGATTCAATGACTTTACTAAGTTGTCTCACCTACCATTGTAGGATGCATTTAAGAGGCCCTAAATTTTTGAAATGTTTTGATAAAATAAAAAATTGAGGGTTTATTTCTTACCTTGCATTCAGATTTTAGAGTGATTTTGAGCCCCAGAGCAATCAAAAGTGAAGTAGTATTGAAGAGTGAAGTTGCAAAAAAATAAAATTAGTTGTTGTGAATTCATATTTCACCAAGAAATATTACATCTAGCTCTAGTTTTAAGGTGAAGAAGGGATCTAACATGTTTTTGAAGAATAGTATATGCAAGGCACCAAAATTCAAACTTTATCCCATGATTGTCAAGAAAAAGGATCCATTGGGAGCACATTCAGTCATACCTCCCAAGGTACTATTAATTAATAACATCAGGTCATTTTACCACCGCACTATTCAAGAATTAGATTCGTTTGAGATTAATGAAGCATATAATTCCCTATGTAAGAATGGTACGCTAAAAAATGAGCATAAACACCTAGAAGTCAAGGGTTTAACACATGCCCTCTATATGTTGCACAATTTTCAAGTGAAGTAGATCATATATGTTTTGAGCAAGGTACATGATATGTCATTTGCTGCAGTGGCAGAGAAGAGAAACGCTACAGGAGGCAACATTGTTGAAAATGTAATAGGAAATTTAATGTTATGTTTTAAATGCTTTTAGTTTTTGAAGTTTGTAATAATGTCCTACATGTGGTGGCATACCTAGAGTAGCAGTTCGATAAGCTCTCCAGATATAGCCACCTAGGACCAGGTGTGTGGATCTTAAATTAGAATAGTTTTTTTTTAGTTCGTAGGTGGAGTGTTTAATGATTTTTAGAATCCAATAATAGGTAGTAGGTAGTTTTTGGAATATTCCTGACTTAGAAAACGACTATCTAATATTGGTAGAAAAAACGTTTCAGATTCTTATCCTTTTTTTGGATAGAAGACATTCTTCTTTTCTAAAATAAGAAGAAAACGTTTCACATCCTTTAATAGAAAAAAAGAAAGTCAGTTTTAAGGGTGAGTCAGTCGGCTATGTAAGACACGAATCGAATTTGGAGAGATATGGAATGTTTTTTTATTTTTTCTTTGTGCAAGTTTTCGATGGTCTGAGTTTTGAACGGATTTTTCTTATCTTCTCACTAGAAACAAGTTGATAGTTTGCAGAAGATTAAAAAGTTTTAGTTTTGGGTCGAATTCAGTATGTTTGCAGAAAATTAGTCTTAGTGCATGGGTAATATCTCCCAAATGCACTGTTGAATTTTCATGAGCTTTGGATATGTTATTATAGACCTAATTAGTCCCATCTCCACCAGAGAAATTGAAGAGTTTTGATCTGGTTCAAGAGTTATTCATGTCTGAGTGCAGGCCTATCTAGAGACAGCAAGAACCAATGTTTTGCAAAAAAATGTACTCTGATGCGGGGTCAATATCTCAAGTTTGAACCATTGGATTTCTCTCAAATTTTTATATGTTGTTTGAAACCTAGTTACACAAAATATCAATGGTTGGATTGAGAAAATATTGTCTAGTTCAAAAGTTATACATGTCTATTCACGGGTCTATCTAGAGACAGCAAGAAGCAATGTTTTGCAGAAAAATGTACTCTGATTCATGGTCAATATCTCGGGTTTGAACCATTGGATTTCTCTAAAAAAAAAATATGTTGTTTGAAACCTAGTTATGCCAAATCTCAACAGTTGGATTGAATAAATATTTTCTGGTTCGAAAGATATTCATGTCTGAGTGCAGGTCTATCTGGAGACAGCAAGAAGAAATTTTTGGGGGGATTTATTTTCAAAGTTTTGTTTATTGAATCTAGTGGATGGTTATAGGAGTCTTATGAGTTGAGTCTAAGGTATCTCTGGTTATGTTTTCATAATAATAATAATGATAAGAACAGTTGGTTCAAATCACAATGGGTGGTTATAACATATCGTGTGTGATCTTGAAGGTTGTAGATGCCCCTTGAAGCAACTCAGTTGAGTGACTGATTCCTCCTGAGTTTTCCAAGGTGTGGCTCTGCATCATTTTTGGTATCAGAGCTTGAGAGTTGCAGGTTGTGAAGTTATATGTTGAACACCCCTAATCAAGATTCCTCAATAGGGTCAAGCAAGATGGTGACCAATGCAGAGTTAGTGAAGAAAGTCAAGAAGCAAGAAGAACTTATCCAGAAAGAGAATAGAGAGTTGAAGGGGATAGTGGCAAAACTAGCCAGTACGTTGGAATATATGCAGAATATAGTTGAGAAGAAAGAAATGAAAGAAGAAATGGAAGAAGAGGAAGACGTACCCGACAGTGAAGAAGATAGAATATCTAAGAACGAGAAGCCATTTTTTAAAGCTTTAAAGGCTTTGGGAGGAAAATCTGTTGAGTTACCGATGTTTACAGGAAAGATGGATGCTGAATTAGTATTGGAATGGATTGAAGCTCTAGAGAATCATTTTGAATGTGAGAAAGTTTCAGAATCACAGCAAGTTAAATTGGCTAAGTCCAGAATGAAGGGAGCAGCCCTTACATGGTGGAATTTTGTGCAAGAAGAAAGGGTAAAGGAGGATAAAAGAAAAATTTGTTTGTGGAAGAAGATGGTGTCAATGATAAGAGAGACGTATCTCCCTGAAGACTATGAGGTACAGTTGCTAATTAACTTGTTTATTGTAGCATTGCAGATGAGAGCATTTTAAACACCTAACCATATTTTTTTTGCAGGTTTTTCTTAATGTTTTTTACTCTTAAAAATTAAGTTTGAAAGACTTGAAATAAACAATAGTGATTTTTATCACTAAGGGAATTTGTAGTGATTTTTATCACTTGGACTCAAAAGTTAATGAACTTGTATGGCTTAATCACTTTCATTTGAATGGATGAATCTTAGCATAAAAAATATTTGAACTTGGTGTTTAAAATTGACATGAATGTTTAGGTTAACACACATTTGGAATTTGTGCTTAAAATTGACATGTATGCTTAGGCTAACAAACATTTCAAATTGGTGCTTAAAACAAACTCACACAATCTTGAATTCCTTAAGGGAAATTAATTTTATTTTCAGCATTTTGTTCATGCACATGCTCGATTTACTTTCTTGTTGATGAATTCACACTTTTCATTTACGTTGACCACGATTTCAAGTTGGAAAGAACATTGTATGCTATAATCACGAGTGTCTTCAAGTAGATAGAAAACCTAAAGTTTCATTGGGAAAGAACGCGTGTTTTTTTTTTAACCCCGAGGCCACTTACGTATTCTCTCCCCTCGCACCTTTGGGTGATCTTGGGTGCACAAGAAATAAGTGGTATTGTTTTTTCTTTTTTAGGAGGCCTGCTTGGGGATTTCATCACCCCTTGGGATGACCTCAACTCCAGTGTTCTGGCAGAGTATAAAAATTGGGAGGTGAATCAAAAGACACATCTCTTGGAAGTAAAATATTGTCACTCTTGGCTAAGCCCCAAAGAACTTTATACCTTTGGAAAGTGAAGGAGGAGATTTGGGTTACCATCTCCCCCTGGCTGTGTGGCAGTAGTTTCTTTCATCTACAGATTTGGGCCTCACGTACCTTGCGTATATCGAGGACACCCTCTAGTTGATCCTTGTACATCCTAGTTGCAACCTTATAGATTTGTTGGTGTATTTGACGTTCTTGAGTGTTTGAAACACACTTTCCTTGTACATATTTCCTTGTTTTCTTTGCATCTCAAAACCTGAAAATCCAAAAAAATCATAAAAACATAAAAATTCAAAAAAAAATTTATAAAACTTCAAAAATCCAAAAAAATCAAAAAAATTTCAAAAACAACAAAAACAAGTCATCGTTTAAGACCTCTTAGTCAAGTTTTCCACATCACTTCCACGTCACATCTTCTGTCCATCCAAGTCATCACCCTCATCCATCTCTTGTCTTCATCATTCAAACCATTCCTCCACGTCTTAATCATCTTTGTTCATCCAAATCATTTCCTCGTCTTCCTAATCATTCAATCTCATTCCTAATCTTCATCCTAGTCATGCTTCATCATCATCTAGATCCAATTTCCTCTGCCAATCTCATAATGCATTCATAATTCAATCCTTCATGTCATCATCATTCTAATCCAATCCCTTGTCAAATTCAATCATTTCTAATCAATTCTTAATTTTATCTATTTACATATTCCTCCACAATCAATCTTCCTAATTCCATTCACGTTTTCTTCTAATTCAACTTTTCATCAATCTTCTACTTTAGGCATAGGAGCATTTTCACGAACATTAGACTTTAATTCAAATCTAACATTCACTTGTTTGCAATATCATAGGGTTTTTATCAAATCAAATCAAACCCTAATCCAATCAAATCAAATCATATCCAATCAAATCAAATCCAATATCAAATCAAATTCAATCCAATCAATATTAAATTCAATCAAATCAATATCAAGTCAAATCCAATTCAAATCAAATCAATACAAAGTCCAAATTGCTACTAGTCCTGAGTTCATATTCCATCCATCATCGAATCTTTCATCATTCTTCATCTAACATCTATGGATCCAAGTTGGCTTAATCAAATGGTTGACAATCTTCAAAGATAATATGGAGTTATACCTCTCGTTCAACCTACATATCAAATCTATCCTCAACATTTCATATCCAACTCTAATCTATCTCATATTCATTATTCTTCTACCTTTGACAAGGGAAATCCACCTCATTACCCTTCCACTACATACGATTCCATTCATAGCCCACACACTTCCTCAAACACAAATGACCTTGCCAAGGAAATAGAGCAATTAAAGAATTATCTTTTAGCAAGTCAACAGAAAGAGGCCACCTTTCATGCCATGTGTCCTCTTCCTCCATGTTTCAAAGATCCTAGTCCTCATGTCCCATCCAACCCCAATCCTCCATGCAATCAACTACCCATTGTTCCACCTTCACACCATCCTAGTCCTCCAAAATCCACATCATCCCCACCTCATAATGGGTTTTTCTCACGTAAATTCTTGGCTAAATGTACAATACAAAATGAAGAGAGGCAATCACCCAAAGTTCTTCCTCCAAAGCATGTCACTATAGATTCCTCTTCTCCTCTAGATCTGAGCATTTCTCCATCCCATCATTCCCCTATCCCTCAAGATCCATTTATCCCTCCTAGTCCATCTCACGATCCCCTTCCTAATCAAGATCAAGGCATTCCATGTACCATGCACATTACTGCTTCCACTCCATCTCACAAGTTAGCATCCATAGATCCTCCCCTTCATGCAAAAGTTCCTTCCACTCCATCCATTAATATTCCTCCATGTCAAGATCAAATCACCCTATCTCATGGCTCCACTCCCTCCACTCCATTCAATGATCCTATTCCATCTCATGATCCATACATTCCGCCACATGATCCTCTTTCAAGTCAAGATCAAAACACCTCTCCATTTTTGTTTCATGATCCCACTCCATCTCACGATCCTATTAGCCCTCATAATCCTAATCCTCCACATTACCCTATCATACCTATCCAATCCACTCATGTATCCCATCTACCTGGACTCGCATCTTGTGTTGAAAATGCTAAGTATCCCATTAAAGAAATAATGTCTCAAGATGTTGGTACACCTTCCACAATTCCTCCTTCCAAACCTAAACACTTCTATCATTCATCTTCCAAGTCTATTTTAGGACCTTATATCCATATCCCTATTCCTTCCTCACTTCCATCCATTCTAGGTCCCTATATTCCACCGCCAAATCCTTCATCCCTTCCTTCCATTTTAGGTCCTTACATACATCCATCCACCCTATCCATGTTTTCCACGTCATCCCCTCACTTTCCTCCTAAAGATCAACAAAGGCACACATCCTTGACTTCCTTCCAACGTTCACAATCCATAAGCTCTCCATCTCATTTACCTTCATGCACCCATACCATAGCCAATGGAAGCAAATTGGATGCTACAAAAAAAGAAAATAATGCCAAAAATCCACAAAAATCCAAGGATCAACATGTCACATCTAAAAGACATGTTGAAGAAAAGAAAAATCTGATCCAAAGCAAAATCACAAGGCCGCAAAGGCTGAAAATCAAAAATGCAAAAATTATGTGGATCCCAAAGCTACTTAATGTAGCAATGAATCTCAAAGAAAGATTCCAAATGGCATCCAATCTTGCTAATCCAAAGGCTTCCCTCATTCATAAATCATCCCAACTTCCATTTTCTAAATCCATTTTGGGTCCTTATGCCCCAAAATCCACCATCCTAAATCCATCACCTCCTTCATCCATTTTGGGTGCCTATATCCCAAAATCCAAACTTTCTCCTACATATCCTCCAAAATTTCCTCCTTTCCATCACCCTTCAAGGTGTGTGCCGATGATGATCTTTCCACTTCCTTCACAAGTCTTCCAATCTAACATCCATCAACCATGTCTTTCTCCCACCCACTCCTCCCCCTTAATCCAAATCTTTCCATAAGTCATTGTCTTCCATTCCCCAATCCACCTCATCCTTCTTTTCCCTATCCTATCAACATCTATGAGCAAATAGTAAAAATTCCTTGAAAATAACAAAGAAAAATAAAAATAAAGATAAAAAAATCAAGGGATACCATCCATGAAAATAAGATGCCTGATTCCTCCCTTCATTTTCCTATCATGTATCCATAGTCTTCCATGTCTGCTTATCCATCCATTCACTTTTCCTTCTTCCACTTGCACTCTACACTGGGGGCAAGTTCCATCCATACAAAGCTTCCATACATATCTTCCCTCCTTCCCTCTACCGTTCATTAGCCCCTTTTCCATCTTTGATCTTGACTTTCACTTTCCTTTCATCCATCCATACGCTCACTTGACATATTCCTTGTGCATTGTCCACACATTTTCCTACATGCTTCCATCATCCTTCCATACATTTTATCTTGACATACTATCCATATTTCATTCCATAGTCCTTCTCATGTTCATTCGTCCATTTTCCATCCATATTGCTACATATTTCCATCCTTCTTTCATATGTCCTTGATCTTGGTTATCCCATCCATTCCCATCCCACATTTCCTCCATATCCTTCATATCATTATCCCTTTTTCATACCCTCCCTCCCATATCCCATATTCATTCCCCTTTCATGCCCATGTTCGTGATCACTATTAGAGACACACTACCAAAATGATTATACATGCTTTGGAAGAAGACATGCCTTCTTTTCCTCCATACGCTCATCTTCGTTCCATCTTTCCCTTTTCATGCATCATGTCCCACCATATTTCCTTCCATTTCCCTATCCTCGATATGGGGCATTGGGACTCCTTTGAAACATAACCCTTGGCTCCACATTTTTTGCTACCATATCATTTGGCCCCTCATATCTTTTCACAATTCCTTTCATCCACCAACTCACATTGCTTTTCCTCCATTTACCATGCCTTGGTTCTCCCTTGTCATTGGTCCCAATCCTTTCTATTCAACTCACATTCAATCTAATTCTTCCAACTCACTTCAATCAAATTCATTCACCCTCTAATTCAATCAATTCTCAATTCTTCTAATTCTTTCACATCAAATCTATTCTAATCTCATCATTCTTCCCCTCTCATCCATGTTCATTCTTCTATCTGCCATAAAATCAAAAAATCAAAAAAATCACTTGTGCAATCAATACTAATTCAATCAATCTAATCTTGCAATCTTGTACGTTAATCTTTAATCAATTCATCACTTTGACCCAATCAGCTGATAATCCATTAACCATAGTCAAACATCATTATCATGGGATGAATCCTTCCCAATCCTTGGATGTGCATTACGCTTAGCATTAGCTTTGCCATCCTTAATCAATCATCATCAATCAGTCCATTCATGGGTTTTCAACTTGACCACGGGCAAATTTTTGCTTTGCTTTTGGTTTTTCATGCATGATTGCTTGTTACTTGTATGGATTAGTATTTTTTGCATTTATCATGGTCTTTGCATCCTATTGTCCCAGGAATCATGATCTTCCATATCATGGTTTCATAAGACATATGGTTGTATTAGACCCATTTTTTATCACGTACTTGACACATTGTTATATTGGTTCCTCATACCTTGGTGCATAGTGTTAAATACAATATCAAACTTAGGTTGTTCACACCATTGCAGCATAACCCCCTTCCATGCTCTCATCCATTTCGAGAGAACATCTTTGTTCTCCTAACTCGCATGTCCTCTCGAGGGGGCATATCGTTCCACCCTTGTCATCCTTCCTCATCCTTCCATGACTGGGGCATCATGCTACTAGTCTTATCCTCTCAGCCACTATATTTTATTCTTCTTTGATATAACATTACTAATGCTATATCAAAGAGGGGCAAAATGTAGACACCTAAATTTGTCCAAAACCCATTTCGTGACCAATTAAATAATATTTATTATTTATTTAATTTCCCTACCTTTAATTAAATAAATTTGCATTTATTTAATTACATTTGCATTACCTTGATTTAAATAAACTAAGGTTTATCTAAATCCTAGCCTTTCCTTGATTTCAATAAACTAAGGTTTATTTAAATCCTAACCCATTCACTTAATTAAGTACTTTATTTACTTAATTAATCCTTTCTTAATCTCACTAGGAATTAAATATTACATTTAATCCTATTTGAGCACATGGCTCCTACATTTAACCCTCACCTAACCTCACTATCCTACCTAACCCATCATGCTAAACCTACCCACTTCTTTAATCATGCTTGCTTTGCATAATCACCTAGCTAATCTCCTTTTAATCCTAAGTGTGTGCTCACACATGTGCGAGGAATCGTCACACATGTGTGAGAGATGTTCACACTTTCCTCATCCCTCATGTCTTGCATGTCTCTTGTACACTTGTCCTCTTGCATGAGAGTCAAGGTGTCTCACACATGTGTGAGAAGCCATGCCTTCTCACACCTCTTGCACACTTGTCCTCTTGCATGAGAATCAAGTTGTCTCACACATGTGTGAGAAGTCATGCTTCTTGATGCAGGCACATCTCATTATTAAATCATTTCAAAGGTCCAAGATTCTCCATATATTTTAAATGGTCAATTTTAATAATTTAGGATTATGTCTTAGTGGATAGAATTAGGTGTTTTATTAAATAAATGTTATAGTTTTAGTCGGATATGTTAGAGAGTTAGAGGAAAGGGTTAATGATGTTAGTGTCAGTTTTAGAAAGGATAGAATTAGTAATAGAAATGCCATGTGGTCAATAATTAAAGAGAATCCCATCGAATACTGGTGACAAATAATATGCAGTTACAAGAATACCCATGATTGCTGCATGGTATTGATGGTAAAACATCTTTCAGATTCCTATTCTTAGCAGTTACAAGAATATCCATGATTGTTGCATGGTATTGATGGTAAAGCATCTTTTAGATTCCTATTCTTAGCAGTTACAAGAATATCCATGATTGTTGCATGGTATTGATGGTAAAGCATCTTTCAGATTCCTATTCTTAGCAGTTACAAGAATATCCATGATTGCTGCATGGTATTGATGGTAAAACGTCTTTCAGATTCCTATTCTTAGATGGAAAAGAAAATGTTTTTATTACTACTGGACAGCAAGGCCAGTCAGAATTTGGTTATTAAAAAGCCAATCTTTTATGTAAAAAAATGATTCGAACTTGGGAAGGAATGTGAATTTTTATGTCTCTTTTGGTCTCCTGTGTTTTTTTTCAAGATTATGGTTCTACTGTTATGCTTCATATATTTCTCATGGCAATCAGTTTAGGGAATAACAATTGTAGAAAAATGTACTCTGATGCAGGGTCAATATCTCAGGTTTGAACCATTGGATTTCTCTCAAATTTTTATATGTTGTTTAAAACCTAGTTACGCCAAATATCAATGGTTGGATTGAGTAAATATTTTCTGGTTCGAAAGTTATTCATGTCTGACTGCGGGTCTATCCGAAGGCAGCAAGAAGATATTTTGGGGGATTTATTTTCAGGAAACATGTACTCTGATGCGGGGTCAATATCTTGAGTTTGAACTGTTGGATTTCTCTCAAATTTTTATATGTTGTTTGAAACCTAGTTATGCCAAATATCAACAGTTGGATTGAGTAAATATTTTCTGGTTCAAAAGTTATTCATGTCTGAGTGCGGGTCTATCCGAAGGCAGCAAGAAGATATTTTGGGGGATTTTATTTTCAAAGTTTTGTTTATTGAATCTGATTTTAGTGTGTGATCCTGAAGGTTGTAGATGCCCCTTGAAGCAACTCAGTTGAGTGACTAAATCCTCATGAGTTTTCCAAGGTGTGGCTCTGCATCACTTCTCACACCTCATTGATCATGTCACCATCAAAGGTTGCTCACACATGTGTGAGCATATTACCCCCTTTGAATGGTCAAAACCCTAATCCATGTGGAGTCTACTTGGCCTCCACCTCATTGACACCTCATCGATCCTAAGAGATCCTAGCCCTCCATCTTGCATTCAATCTCAATCGTCTGTTGCATCCATTTTCCTATAAATTGAGAGCTCTCTCCTCATTTTCACAAGCACTATCTACCTTATTGTTATGTTGCTGGACTTGTGAGCAACCACATCCCACAACAATGAAATCATCTACACTTGGTGATTTGTAAGGTTTGCATAGTGCTACTTTGATGTTCATGTTATCTTTATTTTACATTGTTTTCTTTCATATTTTGAGGTTTTGCATGATAATGTAGGAAGATGCATTAGTTGTTTAGTGTTATTTCCTGTATTACATTTTTACGCAATACAATTCTATTATTCTCCATGCTCATAGAAATAATTAGATGCATTATGTGATCTATCTTGATTCATACATAGTTGTAGAATATGCATTCAATAGATAATGGATTTGTATTTAGTTTAAATCATGAAATGGAAATCATTATGGAATTTGAATACTCATTGTTCATGAAGATGCATGCAAAAGATTTCAGTTATGTTTCATATAGAAGTATCTTGTAATTCAGTTTGATAGCAATAAGGTAATTGTTATGTACACAATCCTTAGAATTACTCTATGGAATATGCATTGGATTGGATTATACAATGTTAAAATATCATCGATTCACCTTTGAGACAATCATAAGAATCCATGAAGAAACTAGCCAAAAAAAAATTAACTTCATAAGTAGTTTGTAGGTGCATATTTGCTTGCTGGAAAATGTATGGCAACTAAACTAAATCTTTTCCCAACAAAAATTATAGTCAATAGAATATTAATATTTGAATAAAATTCAATAGAATATTAATATTTGAATAAAATAAGCATATTATACTTTTAGTAAATAAAAATTATATCAATCAACTATCATCATAATGATCCTACACAAGAAGTAATAAAAAATATATATAAATATAAGAACATATGGTTGAAAGAAAGTACCTGACAGCTAGAAATCAATAAATGTATCTAAAATATATATATTATGCCATCCTATGGACGTGACCTGGTCATTATTAATGGTAGGTGAGTTTTTTTTTTTTTTTTAATATATAATAATGTAAGTGGGGGAAGGTAGGACATATCTTTCCCCCCTTTCCTCCTTGGCGGCAATACCCATTAAAAGGGGGCCGAGGGGGTGGCATTTATTGTCTTAGGCACCTTAAAAAGGCACGCCTTCACCCTCCTTCCTCTTTCCCACATGGGAAGAGAGAGGGAAGGGTGGGGGCGTTGAAAAAGGGAAGGTAGATTTTAAGGGGTAGGGGTAGGCAGGTTAGATTTGTTTTTAAGTTTTTAATTTTTTTAATTTTTTTATTTAATTCATGAGTAAGGGAAAGTATGTTAGGTAGAGACTTGGGAAAATGAGAAAAGGGGTGGTGTTAGACTGTAGGAAAAAATATTAAGTAAAATAGTTGCATTGTGATAGGATATTATAGGTTTAGTTTAATGGAATTTTTTTTTTGTTGAGATGGAATACTTAGTTTAGGTTAATTTTATTTTATGTATTTTGTTATGAATTGGTCAAGTTAAAATAAAAGAAAACATAGGGATTGCTATTGAATTTGAGAATACCAAGGATGAAATAATGTATGGTGAAATTTATTATGTTTTTTTTTATAGTGAGGATATTTAGAGAATAATTATTATAAAATTAAAAGAGTTAGTGAAATTGGTTAGGAAGATTTAAGTCAGTATGGGAAAATCTCAAAGCTAATCTACGTTAACGGGGTTGTAGTGGGTAGATATGGTGTGGTTTAATTTAGTAAATTGAAAGGAATAAATAAATAATTTAACTTAGATCATCACCAAATAAATAATTAAAATATCATTGCAAACATTGATAGTCATCTCGGCAACCTACCATAGAAAACTTGAATCCAAATTTTGAACGGTAAAGTCTTCGTCCCATTAGCTAACTTTAACATCTCCAAGTTAAAGTATAGATTATGTATCTTACTTATCAAATCAAAAATTTAGAACAATCAGACAATGTTTGAATCTTTGTCGTAACCTGTAACCTTAGAATGCAACTTATGTACTTTCAGTCATAACGAACACCATTCAAAAATAACCACAACCTAATATGAATGTAAACTCTTTCAAATTAAACATCCAATCATTTGACTAAATTATAAACATTAACATATCTTTCAAAAAAAAAATTAGTTTTGTTTTTGCCATGTTGAATTTTGGGCATGACATTTTGGTATCAGAGCATTTAGTTACAACACTAGGAGCCTAACCCATTACATTTCAACAAATGCAATAAACAGCAACCTTGTGTAAGATGTATTAGTGCACCCAATTAGACCACGATCTATGGATGAAACACTTAGAAACATAGGAGGTATGAGACTTCTTACAAGCCATTAGTTCTGTAAAACAACAATTTCTCCTCTTCTCCATCAGGGAACCTTGGTATGGCCGCATCATTCTTGTGAAATTGTTATTCAATGTGAAATTTTTTTAGTCCTTTGTTCAAATTTTGCATTTGTAAAAAAATTATTTTTAATGCCAACAATTTGACACTTATCATTTTGCTAGATTTCTTGATCTTGGTCCCATTGTGCCCCAGGGACATGTCTTGTTTTAATTGTGATTTACCAATGTAACCACATCTATGTTGTTTTCCTATAAAATTGATCTTTTTATTTTAAGTTACTTATGAGGTATTTTCTTGTGGATTAGGTTGGCAAAAATATTGTATTAAAATGGCCATACCAAGGAGGATCCTTGACTAATCATCTAGAAAATTAGTACACTATTAAACCTTCATGTTATATGTATTGCAAGCTACTAGGCAAGATCCCTAGGACGTCACCCCTTCCTATGTCATAAATATGAAAAATGGTTGAATTTCTTGAAAACTCTATCAACACAAGCATAGAGTGTATCTTATACTTGTTAAAATTATAGGAAAACATTATGTTAAGAACCTTAAGCAAGGGCATAAACAATTTATTGGTTAGACCTTGGTAAGGTAAAGAGTGGTTTATTAGCACCCATAAGAAAAAGACTTAGGTTGGGCCAAACTTGGTAAATGCAACATAGATAAGATCATAATACATGCACCTTTTTGATGAACTCCAAGAGGAGGTTCATGCCTAATGGGGGAAGATGTGAGGCCTCACCCGATCTGTCATAGTATAGATGACATAATTGTATTATGATACTTCTAATTTGATATTTTTATATACTTTCGAGACTATAGAGTTATGTTATATTAATATCTGCATTTTGATGATCCACACTTATGTCTGCACATTAAGACCTAAATAATATAAGTAATGATTTCATTCATGTACTAACCCTTTTCAATTGCTTTGATAGAAGCTGAATTGCAAAAATACTTGTAATGAAATGTTAAGTGGGGGTATGTTTCTTCTTGTTGATATTTGGGATTTGGATATTTTGACACTATTCAAGACTCAGAAGGACCATGGCTTATTTTATCAATTGATTTTGATGCTTATAGTAGTAATATGCATCTATGATATGCACCATGCACTTGATATTGTGAATGGAATGATCAAACACAAATGGATACAATTTTATGACATAATAAAATTATATTATGATATGATGATTACGATAATTTATGATTTAATGTAATATGCAAATTTTTGGAGGTTTAATGATTAAATGTTTTATAAGGAAATGATGGGGAATAGGAAGTTAATTATGAAATGTGTTATATGTGAATTGTAGAATAACAAAATTATTATGTATCTTTACTTCATATGTATTTTATATGTGACTTTTCAGTGGACTACTGATGCTCAAGTTTAGTGTGCAAGAAAGGAACCATGGAAACATAGCAAGGAAACAAGGTATAAACACATATTAATATGACACTGCCAAGATGAATCTTTAAAAGATTCGTAAACCTCATTGTGATGTGTTTATTTTGTAAACGTGAGATGTATGTGTGTAGTATGTATTTCATGAGTAGATTTAGAACATGTAATGTGTGATGTATAGTGAATTTTGTGTGTGTCACTTGACACTTGTACTCGTTATGTGAAAATGATATGTTCTCTTAAGATGGATCATGTAGCCACCTTATCTTAAGTTAAATTCTTTAATTAAGAATTAGAGTTAATTGACTTGATTCAGTAAGGGAAACAGAGGTTACTCCCATAAGAAATTTGAATTGGACTTTACCTAGCATTGTGAGGACCAAAAAGTAGCTCTAAGGTGAATTTGTGGTGAAAATAAACCCTACCCATGATAATACTTTATGTTAGGGGGCTAATAGTGACCACTAGGGTGCCTAGAAGACCTAGGAGACCTCAAAAAGAATGTATTTTATATTGAATCCGAAAATGGGAGTCTTATATAGAGGCATGGCCAAATTAGAAAACCCACTTACCCACTCTCTAACTTTAGAGACATTTAGGATTTGCAGAAAGAGGATAAAGAGCTCTACTACAACTTTCATTTGCCATTACTTGGAGTGATGTTGGTATCCATGATCCATGGTGTTTCTTCATTGCATTGTAGATTTGATATGGTATTTCTTCATTTCATTGTAGATTTGATATGGTGTAGATGTGGTTTTGTGAAGCATCTTGTTGTATTTGTGTTGAATGTGAGAAGTTTTATGTGATTTCTTTCTTGAATCTTTTTTTGTACATGTTTTTTTCTTGTGTAAATGGGTGTGAAGCATCACTCACCCTTGGGAGGGAAGAGATGCTTGGGTGAAGGGGTTAATTGGGCTCACCCATGTAGTTGATAAACTCTCCCATGTGTGGAGATGATTTTGATGTGTTTTAATGGAGTATGGACTTCATGATTACTTATATTCTTGGGAGGTATAAGGAGGTGTATGAAGACGAAAGACATTGTTAAGCCTTGAAAGGCATGTTACTTATGAGGATATGTGAATACATGTGACTCATGAATTTGAAATTCTCCTCATGAAGAGATCCCACCTTCACCCTATATCTTGATTCTATGTGCAAGCCTTGGGATGGGTTGTATGGTGTTGTGTTGAGTTGGGTTGTTATGGTTATGCATGATAGGTGAATGTGAAGGTGTGCAATCATTTGTGCCTTGTTTCCCCAAGCTCGGTGGGTGGCCTCCTTGAGGCCTAGGTTGGGAGGTGAGCCTCCATGGTTTCCCATTTTTGTCTCTATTTTACAGGTTTTACTTGATGATCTTGGAAGCTTGGAGTTCATGTAGTCTGTTCATTTCATAGGAGAAGAAGACTCTATTGTATTGTGTTGAAAATGGAGAAATAAAATCCATCAAGTGTTATGTGAATTTGTTTGTATTGTAAGAGTGTTGTTATTATTCTCATTCATTTGTCATTAGAGAGATTATGAATCATCTATATATTTTAAGAAGGTCCCTCCATTTGTATATCTTGATATGGTGATTTCACCACCTCATGTGCATGCTTGATAAATATTGGATGTAAGCTTTAGAGGAGCATGAAAGAAAGATTTATTGTATTGATGTTGTTAGTTCATATTATTGGATATGAATGTACTGAAGAGAAGAGTTAAGCATTAATGTAGGCATTAGTATGATGTAAATAAGACTATTCTTTGTTATTCTATTATTCTCCATGCTCATAGAAATAATTAGATGCATTATGTGATCTATCTTGATTCATACATAGTTATAGAATATGTATTTGATAGATAATGGGTTCGTATTTAGTTTAAATCATGAAATAGAAATCATCGTGGAATTTGAATACTTGTTATTCATGAAGATGCATGCAAAAGATTTCAGTTATGTTTCATATAGAAGTATCTTGTAGTTCAGTTTGATAGCAATAAGGTAATTGTTATGTACACAATCCTTAGAATTACTCTATGGAATATGCATTGGATTGGATTATACAATGTTAAAATATCATCAATTCACTTTTGAGACAATCATAAGAATCCATGAAGAAACTAGCCAAAAAAAAAAAATTTAACTTCAAAAGTAGCTTGTAGGTGCATATTTGCTTGTTGGAAAATGTATGGCAACTCAACTAAATCATTTTCCAACAAAAAATACAGTCAATAGAATATTAATATTTTAATAAAATAAGCATATTATACTTTTAGTAATATGAAAATATATCAGTTAACTATCATCATAATGGTGGCTACCCAAGAAGTAACAAAAAAATATATAAATATACGAACATATGGTTGAAAGAAAGTACCTGACAGCCAGACATATATATATATATATATATATATATATATATATATATATATATATATATATATATATATATATATATATATACGTACATACATATGTACATATGTACATATGTACATACATATGTACATATGTACATACATACATACATATGTACATATGTACATATGTATGTACATATGTACATAGATATATATATGTACATATATATATATATATATACATGTACATATATATATATATACATGTACATATATATATATATATACATGTACATATATATATATATATACATGTACATATATATATATATACATGTACATATATATATATATATATATATACATGTACATGTATATACATACATATATATATGTATATATACATGTACATATGTGTACATACATATGTACATGTGTACATACATATGTACATGTGTACATACATATGTACATGTACATATATATATATATACATGTACATATATATATATATATATATATATATATATATACACATGTATATATATATATATGTGTGTGTGTGTGTGTGTGTGTGTGTGTGTGTGTGTGTGTACATGTGTATATATATATATATATATATATATATATATATATATATATATATATATGTACATATACATTCATATATATGTATGTATATATGTACCTGTATGTATATATATACATATATGTACATATATATTTACGTATATGTATATATATACATAATTACGCCGAGAGGCGTTATACAATCACAACACGAATTCCTAATTCTCCGTCAACAAAAAAGAAATGGGAGCCGTTTCACATTTACGTTTTGATTTACGTTTCGCTTTGCATTTGGCTTTGCATTTTCTTTTTCTTTTTCCAACCGATGGAATGCAAATCGGTTTTCAATCTTCTAACGGCAGGAAGGCATAAAGTCATTCCAAAATGTTAAATACGTTGCCCTTGCCATAATGAACATACACAGAGATCCGACTTCTGCTTTTCCATAATCCAATGCTTCCCGTGGAGATTTGAAGAAGGTGCCAATTCAACTGCATAGCATTCAGTCAGGTATTGTTCATGCATTCAGATTTTTTATGTTTTTTATCAACGGTTTGTATGGTTGTAACTTTTTTATGCTGGTTTTTCGAAATTGCACTTTTGTGGTTTTCATATTCAATGCTGTAAATGTCTTGTGGTAGATTTCTGTTACATTTTACTCCATATCTGCACAAGATGCTGAAACATAAATAACTCGGATAAGGTTATTTCATACTTAGTCAAGGTTTATTTACAGGAAAAGATATGAGATAATATCTTATATTTATGGAAATAGTCAATGCCAGAAACTCAATTTTGAGCAACTGGTTTAATACGTAGGCTTAAACATGAAAGAAATATCCTTGATTGAAAGAGATTAATGATATTTGAGATAATATATTTCTTCTTCAATGAAAGGAACTTCTAGTAAGCACTTTATTTGTATTCTTGTTGAAGTGATGAATATATCGAGACCAATTTAGAAATAGAACAAGGAGGTGCAAATGGTAGACTGTAAGAGGGCCGTTAGAATAGTAAATAACATCTGTATCATTATAAATATGTTGGGTGAAAGGATATTTATAAAATTTCATAAAGTGGAAAAGATTTTTCTTTTCAACAAATGCAAGTGATTCTTGTTACGCTGAGAGGCGTTATACAATCACAGCACGAATCCCTAATTCTCTGTTAACAAAAAAGAAATGGGAGCCGTTACACATTTTTTAAGATCTTCAATACATTCACAATGGAATATAAAAATATAATATCTATATAAAATTAAATGATAACTTTAGTTGAGGTTTTTAATTTTTACGCATAGATAAATTTTACAATGTAATTTTTTTAACACATTTTTCAATACTAACTATTCCTTTATAGAGATTGTGTAACATGATGTATTATTTTCATTTATAATAGTCCTTTTGTTTACAGAACTATTTAGATTTTCAATAATATTTAGATTTACAATAGTATTTTCATTTACATTATTGTTTACATATTAATTCTATTTAAGTCTTTTATTCAAATATATTTTATGCATAAATTAGTTTAATGTTTGAAATGTGGAAGGCAATGCCGCCATTTTCAAACATTAGAATGTAATTTTTTTGTAGAATATTATAATGCAATTTTTTCGTACAATATTACAATGTAATTTTTATCCATAAATAATGTTTCAAAAGTGGAAGGCACTCCCACCATTTTTCTTATATTATATTGCTAATTCTTTTATTCAAATATATTTTATTCATAAATTAGTGTAATGTTTGAAATGTGGAAGGCAATGCCGCCATTTTCAAACATTATAATCTAATTTTTTCGTAGAATATTAGAATGTAATTTTTATCCATAAATAATTTTAATGTTTGAAATGTGGAAGGCAATGCCGCCATTTTCCAACATTAGAATGTAATTTTTATGCATAGATAAATTTAATAATATTTATTGGTTAAATATTTCTCATGTATATATAAATAAATGTTACTTCATTAATTTTTTTTTCCTACTAGCTATGGTGAGACCTAGGTTGAATTTTGAGCCGGAGGAGGAAAGGAGAGAATACCAAAGACAGTATCAAAGAGAGTATCGTAGAGAATATCGTAGACGTCAACAACAACAACAGACAGAACTTGAAAGAGAACAACAAAGAGTAATAGAAAATCAAGGGCGCAGGCGAAGATATGCCAGAAGAAGAGTAGAAATAACGGTTGAACAACTAGAAACTGAAAATTGAGATCTACAAAATGTAAACAGAAACCATCGTCGATGTACTTCTAAGAGGGTCCTTCCTCAAAATTCACAAAGCTACCAAGCTCAACATCCTCAAGCAGAACCAAGCCACATATATGATCATCCTCCAAATACAAATAATCAACTAAATATTGAGAATGGACACTCACCATCCATAGAACGTGTACCAGAAACACCACAACATGGAAGTCACATACATGTTGATTTAGAGTTGCAAAATGATAGACAAAACATGACCAACCCAAATGGTATGCTTCAAAATGATACAGAAAACATGCCCAACCCAAATGGTATGCTTCAGTCCGAATTTAGAAGATTCCAAATGCAGTTTAGATATCAGATAGATAGTTTGAAAACACCAAATATGTGTTATGTTTGTCAGGAGTCGTACGTAGGAATGAAAGTATATCGCACTAGTGAGGGTCCAATATGCAATAGGTGTCATCAAGAGATAGGAATTCACAGGTTTTCATCTGCAAATAATATGGATCCTGGATGTCAACCACCAGAGCTTGCAAATTTAACTCAGGTTGAAGAGATGTTGATTGCACGTGTAAACCCTATATTACAAGTTACACATGCAACTGGTGGTCAGTATAAGTATAAAGGACATACCATTAGTTTTCCCCAGCATGTTGAACAGCTATCAAAAGTCTTGCCACACACAATTGATCATTTACCAATCATTATTGTTCGAAGAAGGGATCAACGTGGTACACAATATAACTTTACTGTGAATAGGGATCGTGTTTATAGAGCATTGAAATACAAAGTTGAAAATGATAAATTCTATGCAGATGTCAGGATAGATGAAAGTGCTCTTAATGACTTGCCTACAAATACGAATGAGAATATTTTTCATAGATTAAAGACAGTGCACATGGAGTTTGATTCAGATGCAAATGAAGTTGTATTCCTAGGTCCTCTCATGGAGACAGATGAAGGTAATATAATTGAGCACACAAACTCTATGGCTTCAAGGCCACCTAATGCACAAAGGGAAATGGAATTAATTCATGCATGGGTTAATAATCCTGATGTCGTTCCCTCTACTTTAATTGAGTGGCCATCTATAGGTGCATCACCTATCAATGAGTATGTCACATCTGGGTTGTTGGATATGGCTTTCCCAACATTATTTCCAGATGGAAGTTGTGATTGGTTAGAGCCTAGAATGAAACGAGTATACTTGCATGAATTTGTAAAGAATTTGATCAAATACAGGGATCACCGCTTTGGAAAACATCCACGGTTTAGGTATTTTGCACAGAACATGGTAATGAGACATCGCGCACAAAGTTCAGCATCTATTTTTGTAAAAAGGAGCTTTCATGAAATGCCAATTACTATTAATGAATTGCGTGAAAATATGGAGAATATGCCATCTAATAATCTCGCAGATAGGCTAATGCGGTTCGGAACAAGTCTAAGAGGAACAAGATCATATTGGGCAAAAAATAAAGCAGAATTAATTGACTTGCTTGACTAGCTTGGCACACCTACGATTTTCTTTACATTAAGTGCAGCTGATATGCAATGGCCTGATTTACATGCACTAATGCCTGGTACACCACCTACTGATCCACAAGAGGCTCAAAAATGGAGAAGGAAGAATATCATTGACTATCCACATATAGTCACTTATTACATGCACTTAAGGAATACAATGTTTAGGAAAGAAATACTTGAAAAAGGTATGAAAGTAAAGGACTTTTGGTGTAGATATGAGTGGCAACATCGTGGTTCACCTCATGTTCACGGCTTCTTATGGCTTGAAGGGGCACCAAATATGGACACTATTAATTGGTCAAATGAGGATGAACAAAAAAGTGCAGAAAGATATTTTGACTCCATTATTCATGCATGGAATCCTAGACATGATCCGCATCAAAGAAATATACATGTAAGTTTCATATTATAAATCAATTAAATATTATTATATGTTTCTCACCTCTATCCAATAGAATAATATATAAATTATCATTTTTAGGTCTTCCAGGATTTTGGTCAGCATCCATGCCTAAAGAATACAACACAACTCGATGAGATGGATATAGATCAAGATTATGAACAGATACTCAATTGTGTTGAAAGACACACAATATGTAAGGAGGGAGCATGCCTTCGTAAAAAAAGAGGACGCATGGTTTGCAGGTTAATCAAATTCAAAAAACTTATATCTAAATTATCTATTTCACCTTTTTCAACAAGTTGGATTGACAAGATATCTATTCATCAATGTTTTAGGTATAATGCTCCTTGGAAATTAAATTTGGATGGGTCAAAGTTATACACAGATGCAGATTCGGGTGAGAGACAATTTGAACCAGCAAGAAATGATGATAGAGTTAATACACACAATCAGTACATACTGCAGTTGTGGAGGGCCAATGTTGATTGGCAACCTGTCCTTTCAAGACATGCAGTTATCAAATATATTGCAAAGTATGCAGCAAAAGTAGAGAAAAGTTCTGAAACATATCAACAAATGTTGATGCATCTTTCAAATCTTGAAAATCCTGATGATTTAGCATCACGGACATATAGAAAGCTTTTAACTGAGACAGTTATAGAAAGAGATATTGGAGCTCAAGAAACGTGTCATATGTTATTACAACTTCCATTGGTGGAGTGTAGCAGAAAGTTTGTTAATCTAAACGTCTAATGTGAAGTTTTCAAACCCGTGGTAATCAATGATGATGGAAATGAGGAAGAACTCGCAAAATCTTTTGTTGATGGTTATAAAATAAGACCACTTTCTATGGAAGGTATTAGTTTGACTGATGCAGCAAGGTCCTGGATATATAATCCCAAAAGAAGAGGAGATAATAAATGGAGCCCAAGAAAGAAAGCAGCTATTGTTAGAGTTTTCCCTAGGTATTTTACTATTCCTTCGCGAGATTCTAATAAATGGGTGGACTTTTGTTTGTCTGAGTTGATACTATACAAACCTTTTCGTAATGTTGACATAGACATTGGTCATGATGATGATACTATAGTAGCAAATTGGGACTCATTCAACTATAATCCTTGGCATGTCCAAAGGCAAGAACATGCACAAAATGATGAACCTTCAACTGATTTAGATATGGAAGATAACAGAGCCATTCAGGAAAATACTACAGAACATGAGTGGGAAATAATATCTGGGTTACATCGTGGTCAACATATGCCAGTTTCTGAAATTGACATGTTGGGAAGGAGAGATATTGATAGAAATACAAATTGGTCCAGTCAATATCAAACTGAAGAGGAGACAATCCGAGCAATAAATTTCATACCTGAAAAGCATGGATGTCTTATGTATGACGACATTCCATAATGCATCAACTTTACAACTCTCAGTCACAAGCAACAAAAGGCAGTTGACATTATTCTGACACACTACCATACCAATCAAGTGCAAAATCCTTTATTTATGATAATTCAAGGAACAACAAGAATGGGAAAGTCTTATCTAATTGGTGCCATCAATCAAGCTCTTCAGATGGCATCGATGACAAATCCTTCTCCACTTCTATTGCTTGCACCAACTGGAGTTGCAGCTTTCAATATAGGAGCATCTACCATTCATTCAAAGTTGCGGATTCCAATTATAGATTTTGCCCAATTACAAGGAACAAGACTTTCAAGCTTTCAACAAGAGATGGAAAATATCAAATATATTTTGATTGATGAAATGAGCTTCATTGGCCAAAATATGTTGGAAAATATAGATAGTCGACTTAGAGAAGCCTTCCCACATAAAGCAAACAAAAGCTTTGGAGGTATCCCTTTCCTTACAACACATGGTGTTATTAATGTCTCTCATTTCTTATTAACATTGGTCATATTGAATGTATATCTTTTGATTTTACTTTATGTACATAAATTAAAATTTTGCAACTATCTTTCAGGTGCCTCTATTATTTTAGTTGGTGATTTGGGGCAATTACCTCCGGTTAATGATAGACCAGCATATGATAGCAACAGGCGGGCAAAGTTATTATGGCAGGAATTCAAGATAGTGGTTACACTAGATAAAGTATTTAGGCAAGATGGAGAAAATATCCAACAACAAAGATTTGGTCAGCTTCTCACAAATGTCAGAGATGCGAATCCACAAATAGATGACTGGAACTTGCTCATGACAAGAACACCTATAAGATTAGATGTTGCAAGCAATGATGAGTTTGATAAGGCAGTGCATTTATTGTCTACAAATGTAAATGTTCATAACCATAACATGAGGATGTTGTATTCTTTAAGACATCCAGTTGCACGCAGCCTTGCAACCAAGTCAACGAATGGTAATAGAAATGAAGATTTATCAGGTGAGGAACTTGAAACAGAGTTATTGATTAGTCACAATGCAAGAGTAATGTTGACTACAAATCTATGGATAGAAGCTGGTCTTGTGAATGGATCGTTGGGATATATCAGAAATATTGTCTACCACCTCAGCCACCAGCATATGTTACAGTTGAATTCGATAATTATTCTGGAGTACCATTTGATGATCATCATCCAAACATAATACCAATAGCTCCATTTCAGAGGCGTAGGACCTTCCAACTACCATTGAGGTTGGCATGGGCATTGACTATTCACAAATCTCAAGGGCTAACTCTTTCAAAAGCCACAATTGACATAGGTCCAAGAGAAAGAGCAGGATTGACATTTGTGGCCATATCTCGTGTTAAGTCACTGGAAGCTTTGAGGATAATGCCACCATTTACATACGACCGTTATGAGAAAATGAAAAGTGGGAAACAACTTTCAAAGAGAAAAGTAGAAGAATGTAGATTGAGAAGTCTTGAAAATCATTGATGTTTTCAAACAGACTATTTAATAATAAAGATTTATTTGTTCTACTACATTATGTTATTATCATCGTCAACTATTATGTTGTTATTCTTATTATTACATTGATAGTTTATATTCCACAGTTAATGACAACTATAATTGGATATGCACAATGCAACATTATAACCTTATTATTTTCACTTTTTAATGGTTGCAAGTACAATTACGCTGAAATTTAATTTTACTAATTCTGCAATTTCTAATTTTAACTATGATCATCAATTGGGTCCTCAAATTAAGGTAGCTATAACATTAATTCAAATTATAAATACCACCTTCGATTGAAATAAATCAAAATGATTATGCTTCATGACTTTCAACCAATACATTGCTATTCAATATTTGAAAAGTATGTTTGTATATTCTTCACTATCCTTCAAAGGTTATAATATTACCATGTTTCCATACCCAAATTTTCATTACCAATTCTAATACAATTAGGTTTTTATACTAAGTGACCTATTATGTTTTTTCAAAACCATTATTGATATAAAATTTATGTCCCTCTCATTAACTATGCATTTATTATTCTTTTTTATTGGTGCTAATGCTTACTAAATTGTTTTCCATGATTTATTTTAGGCATGGCAACCTCTGATACACAGTCAAGCATTCTCGACATGAGCCCAACTTCTTCTGTAGGATCAAATCATTTTTTTGAGACAGGGTTTCAGAAGTGTGCACGAATAATTAAACAATGTTGTGCAACTATGGTAAAAGCACTTGAGAATGCAGCTTTATCAATTGATCATGTACAAGAGATAGAGATAATGGAGATGGAAGATGTTGCCAAATATGTACGCAACACTTCTACAAAAGTAGATGCATTTCCACCCATGATGGAAAAGGTCTATGATGATCACATTACAAACAAAGGTCATAATACGATTTTAATCTTTGAAGAATATGTTATGTACTTACATCATTATGGAGAACTCTACACATGGTCCATATGATGATTTCTCATCTTTCATTTTTTCAGTTATTACTTCATATAAATAATTGTATTAGGAGATATAGTTCTCCTTTCATCTATGTATCAGAATAATAAATAAATGATTTAACTTTTTAGCTCAAATTCTTCTCGACTATACTTGCAGATATTTGAAATGTTTTTCCTTCACCTTTGTGTTTCTAGCTACACTATTCATGCTAAGCATAATTAACATTAACCAATGGTTTATTTATAAATGTAACTAATAAAATTATAAAATTACTTAAGGAACATTGTAATCCTTATATTGCTCTTTAATTCTAAGAGGCATGTTTAACGACAACAAGCTACCCTCCTAGATATAATTGTAAATGCAACATTAATTGTAACTCTAACCACAGTCCTACTTTGTCCCCTAAACTTAACCCTAACCATAATTCTAATGCTTTGTCTACCCCTAACTCAAACTATAATCCTATTTGTAACTTAAATTCTAACCTAACTTATATTCTAACAGTAAACCTAACCCTCACCTTTACCCTAACCCTAAACCTACCCCTAATCCTAACCCTTTATTTACCTCTATCTCTAACCCTAACCGTAACTATAATCCTAATACTAACCTTAACCTTAACCCTACCCCTACCCCTAACTCTAACCCTAAATATAATTAACATTAACCAATGGTCTATTTATAAACCTAACTAATAAAATTATAAAACTACTTAAGGAACATTGTAATCCTTATATTGCTCCATTATGCTAAGAGGCTTGTCTAACGAGAACAAGATTCCTTCCTAAATGTAACTCTACATGGAACACTAAATGTAACTCTTAACCACAGTCCTACTTTGTCCCCTAACCCTAACCATAATTCTAATGCTTTGTCTACTCCTAACTCAAACTATAACCCTAATTATAACTTAGACTCTAATGTTAACTTATATTCTAATAGTAAACTGAACCCTAACCTTGAACTTAACCCTAACCCTAACCCTTTCTCTACACATATCTCTAACCCTAATTGTGATCCTAATCTTAACCCTAACCCTAACCCTAATCGTAACCCTGATCCTAACCATTTCTTTACCCCTATCTCTAACCCTAACCTTAACCCTACCCCTACCCCTAACTCTAACCCTTACTCTAACCCTAATTGTGATTCTAATCTTAACCCTAACCCTAACCCTAACCCTCATCCTAACCATTTCTTTACCCCTATCTCTAATCCTAACCCTAACCCTAACCTTAACTCTACCCCTACCCCTAACTCTAACCCAAACTCTAACTCTACCATAATTACACTCTAACCCTAGTCCTAACCTTAACCCTAACCCTAACCCTAACCCTTATTGTAACCATTTCTTTACCCCTATCTCTAACCCTAACCCTTATCCTAACT